>APFE030393119.1:0-14219 GCA_000404065.3 Pinus taeda | reverse complement strand
CTGACAGACCTCTCTTTTGGGGCCCCTCCCCTCCAGAGAGTTGCTCGTCTTAGTTACTTATTTCAGAGGGGCCACATTACCTCACCCTTGGTGGCACTTCAATGGCGGAGGTTTGAACATCTTTCGATGTCGGCCCAGTGTTCGAGAGTTTGGCAGGTTCACCCTCCTATTATAGCATTTTCAGATGCTTAAGAGGCTTCGACTGATAAGGAAGGACCAGAGGGGCTCGGACATAGGACCCGAGGGTGCGTAAGACCTCGACAATAAAGCCGCATCGAATTGACTGTTAAGGAGAGGTCACCAATAAGTAAATTGAAACTTTAGTTGCTCGACCATAAGCCCCCCTCCCAATAATCAAACCAAAGAGCGCAAGCAGGCTCTCAATATAGGGAGAGGAGGCGGAGGTTTGATTCTCCCTACTCGACTCACCTCATAACTATATCACCCATCATATCACAGTTACCCGTTGAACCAACACTGCCCACACCTTTTGCCTTCCTCGATGCTATTTGGGTGTGTTGGGCTTTAATTCAATTATATATGTCATTACGCTTTGCAGAAGAAGGCATAAATGACATATGCCCATAACTGGAATGACCACCAACAATGCATAATGACATATGCTTATAGCAGCATTCACTCTCTATCGATCGAATCTGGTCTGACACATATCTCATTCATGAATGGCAGAAATGCATAATGGCATATTCCCATATCGGAACATTCATGACTGGACTCCCTGGAATCACCAGACCTAATGGATCGAATCACCACAGTGGAACCAGAGCAAAACATCCAGAGAAGGTGGTTATGAGTTAGGCCAACCGAGGGAATGAAATTGTAAGGGAGTTCCATCCTTCAGCAGGGCTGAGGCTTGATTCCATCCTCGTGACTTCCGGCTAGGACTACGCTGGCTGGCCTAGAGCCGCTGGTCTTGGAGAAACTAGTAGGGCAACAGGATCATACGCTGCGCTGGTGGTACTTCAGCTGCCTTTGGGGTCCTTCAGCTGCCCTTGGGGTCCTCTGCTGCAGGTGAGTTCTTACCTGCACGGAGAGCAGGTCAGTATCAAAAGTAGTCGACCCAGAAGTGTAAGAGGCGGATATTCGATTTGCCAAGAGATTCGTTGTTCAGATAAACCCTTTACAACTTCTCTATTGGATGGTTCGATTGCTACTGGTTTCTGGTTCAGAAGCACTCACTGGTCTGGTCCAGTCGATAGGAAGGCTTAATATTCGTTTGACTTACCTTCTGAGGTTTCAAGTGGCGTTACAGTGCGAAAAAATGGTCATAGAATCGGTTTATCCCGGCACCCGCCTAAGCCTATAACTGCCCCGTCTCACTCTAGCCTTATCCCCTCGAAGCTCTCTGCAGTGCTTGGGGATATGAGTTCTTCCGTGAATGAGCCACAGATAGACAATGACCGGATTAGCACTACCACAGTGACTGAAGGGCGGATTCTCTCTCACAAAGGGAATGGTTCGATTAGTGCCGACACAGTGACTGAAGGGAATATAAGAATTGATTAAGGGGATGGCTCGATTAGCACTGCCAAGGGTAAGAGTCATAATAGCCCCCTCCCCGGTTCTCTCTGTCCAGAACACTCCCTCACCTAGCCTCTATCTCTTGACCGCCTCCTTGAAGTCACCCGCTACTCGCTCTTTGCAGTAAGGGTCACTGAATGCACCCCTAAAAAGTCTTCTCCAAACAATCTTAGGGGCAGGGGAGCTTTCTTGCAGGAGCTTGGCGGAGGACTAGTACTCGCTTGCTAGCTCTTAGGCTGGCTGGATGGGGTGGTTGGAAGATAAATGAAGAAGTTCTCCTGGTGACTTGATGAATAAGGATGTTTGCAATTAAGACAAGGTCCGGAGGGCTTGCGCTGCTGAGGGCAAGGAAATGAATAGTTTGATCCAACCTCCTTTGATCCTTGATCCTTCCTTTGATCCTTCCTTTCAGTCACTTGCCTTTCCTCCTTTCATCCTTTACTTTCCATTACTTGAAGCTTCATAGCTTTCTCTTTCTTTTCCATAATAATTGAGCAATAATCACGTATATATAGATTAACTCACCAGCTATCCCACCTTTCCTCTCCATCAAGGCATCCCTAGGACCAGTAACAAAGCTATCAGTTCAATAATAACATATTATAAAGCAACTCATCTTTCGCTACAAATTGGCTAATAAACTACCAAATCATATTCATTTGATTTCTACCCTACTATTGGTTGTCGGTAGTTTCGCTACAAATTGGCTTGAAACTACCGAATGCATAATGACTGCTAGAATCTCTCTCATTCATGACTGGAATCACTGGAATCATTGGTCGAACTAAGCCTTCCATCTCTCTAGTAAATCGAAGCGTTCATTAAGCCGCATATATGAACCTGTCTTAATTAACCCGCCTTTAAGTCCATAGATATAAAAGAGTCCGAAGCACCTGGCTAAACAATAGATTCTCCACCCGGCTCCTTAAATAACCAATGAGAAATCATGAAAGTGGCTAATAGCCAGTGCAGTAAGCTAGTCAGTGCGCTATGAAATACCCAACCTGGCTTAGATAGAACCCGGCTGAGAACAAAGCTCAGGGAACCTAAGAGATTACCCACCTGGCTCATACCAAAGAGATTTTCCATCTGGCTCATTATTAAAAACAAATAGATTATAAGACTAGCTTCTGCGTAAATCACATAAAAATGACCTTTGACAAAGGTCATTTTTATGTGATTTACGCAGAAGCTATTCTTATAACTATGACAGATCACAGAAGTCTCAATTCTACAACAAATAGATTCTCCGCATTCTTAGTTTCTCCACCTGGCTTTATTTCTCTACCTAGCTCTGGCTTGAAGCACCTAGCGGCTCAAATCAATTACCTATTAGGCTCCTTATCAGGCTCAAAGAGATAACCTATAGCTAGGGGTCGGGCTAGAGAACGTACCTCTTTTGCATCAGTTTGATATCCTCTCGTCACAGAAGAAGCAAAGGCATAGGCAACACCTGTTGAAGGACCCGTTTACCCAGTTACAATTGAAGTTGACCACCCAGCATATGAGCCAGAACCAGTAGCTCCAATTCCAGTCCCAGATCCTGTCAATCCACCCATTTCATAATCAGTTGATCCTGCTGTTCCAGGTGAGGTTTACCCAAAACCCATTGATTCGCCCATTGAAGAAGTAGATCCTTTTGCAAAACCTATAGGGGCAGATCCAAATCCAGTAAAAGCACCAATTGATTGAGTCTCACTAGCGTCATCTCGCCCAGTATCCTTTGCTGTCCCGGCTTCGGTGTATATCAAATATCCACGACGACCTTTGCACGGTTCCAAATTCATCACTAGTGGTATAACCACCTAAAGCAGAGGCATCATTAGAAAATATAGGAGCAAAGCCAAGCGCAGTAGATGCATTGGTGAAGGAAAAGGTTAAGGCAGAGCCCATTGGAGAATCTCTAGTAGTTGGCCCGGCAGAGCCGCCAGCGCGGTCAACCCCATAAGAAAAGGCAATAGAGATAGGACCAGTGAATGTACCAGCTGGAATCCCAGCATCCTTGTAAAGATCAGAAGCAAAGGCATAGATGGGGACAAGGGCAAATGAATATGCATTACTTAAGATACATAGGACCCAGGTATGTTAACCCCGAAAGAACACAATCAGGCCTAATTAAGCTGAGCTCGTTATATCAACAGGTTTTAAGTTCATGTATAAGTATGATTCGTTACCATTCTATTCCAAGCATGTTCATCTTTCAATGGGTAATGTATAAGGTACTCATAAATCTTATGTTAGATACAAGCCTATACCACCAAGTTCAAGCTCATATCAGCTTGCATGTACTGATTAGGTTCAATACATGGGTAAGTGAAACATAGCTCTATTCATAAGTAATGGAGTTAGTATGAGTACGAGAATACCACCTAATGATAGATGAAGTATGACCATTGATTCTCTCTGATTACATGATAAAGAGCATAGTAGTAGTGATATTAAGCTGTATTATTTAGCTAGCTTACTTATTACGATGGTAAATTGTTCCTTGCCCTCCTATTGTGAGGCAAGCCATCCTTCCTTGTCCGATGCGGACAAGTAGTTCCTTCCTTAGTTAGGGCAAACAAACAACACCCAACCTACCCAAGGCAGGAGATCCAGTTTATGACCCAAAAGCATAACCTATTATTTAAGGACTACCACTTCGTAAAGATCCATATCCTTTTCCAGAGCCTATAGATCCATAGGCAGATCCTGTTTCAAGGCCATCATCCTTTCATCACTCACCTGGCCAATGACCGAACTGGAGCATACCTGGAAGAATCATTAGAAGCACGTACCAGACACCTATTGTCGTCCACTGTCGGCCACTTGTAATAAAAAGAATGAGCACGCCTATCATATTACGGCCGATGATCTGGTCTATCCCTACTAGCACGTATCACAGCTGTAGGCGGTCGATGATCATCCACACTGCTAGCAACTTTGATATCATATGTAAAGGAAGGGGTAGGTTCATCTTTCTTCTTCCTTCTTAGCTTCTTAAGAGGGTCCCATAGCCTTTCTTTCTTCCCACCCTATCTAAGGTTCGGAGGGCTTGCACTTCTGAGGGCAAGGAAGAATAAGGTTTCTCCTTTATTCCTTCCTCCCTACTTCCCTACCTTCCTCTCCCCTACTATTCGGCAGGGTAGTTGAAGGAATCACAAAGCATGGGCCAAACATCCAGAGAAACGCATTTTCTTTGAATCGACCGGTTGAACGAACAATCTAGCTATAGGCTGGGTAGCTCCTCGGATGCCTAACTAATGGAGGAAGGAGGGACCTAACTACTGGTCCAGCTCAAAAGAGAATCGATGGATAACTACAATGAAGGAGCCTTGCCCTCACCCAACAATTCAGCATGGTCGGACAAGACTAGCTCCTTCCGGCGAAGGGTAAACAACCCGAAATCAAAACACTCAGAACCAGCTTGACATCGAGTTAGGGCTTGACATCTCTGACAAAGAGAAAGATTAGACTGGCCCCGTTAGTTCGCTGTAAAGGAATAGCCTGTCCTCACACCCTGGATGGATCAAAGTGAAGTAGCTCGGAGGATGAGACTACCCTTCCTAACCTCACCCTTTGGGTAAAGAAAGGATGGCACCCCCGGATGGAGATGACTTTCTTGAACTCCCTACCTCCCTCGTCGAGGTAATGTCCTAACCAGCGAGATCTCCCCGGACCAGCAGCTATTGTTTCTTCTGAGTTGAGCTAGCATAGAGAAAGCATCTATCCTATTGTGCCTAATCCGTGTAGGCAAGGTAATGCTTTGTTTCATCCGACCTTCCTTCCGGTTGAGTTAACACCTTCCGGCAGCGATGGTCCAGCTAAGGAGTCCAGCTAATACACTCACCCTCTGTCCAGCTTGCCTTCCAGTTTAACTAGTAGGGTAACCCATAGGAGCCCACCCAACAAATAGATATTTCTTAGGGCTTCAGGATGGTCTAAACTATCTATAGTTGGTCATGGAGTCTACCCTATCTAGTTCAACCCTACTGGATGGTAACCTTTCAACCATCTAGCTTGCCGTAGGGATAGAGGAAATATTCTGCCTACCTGAGTAGTACCAGCACCAACACCACTAGCACGAGTAGATCCAATAGCAGGATAGATGGTTGATCTTGGTCTAGTTCCTTATGATCGAGAGCCAGAAGCCAGGAAACTGGAGCCTATAACCAAGGGCCAGAAGTCTAAACAGGGCCAAAAGAATAAGCCTGTTACCTTTAGCCAGAAGCCTTTCACCAGGAGCCTTTTGCCAGGAGCCTTTCAACTTCTGCCTTAGCCTGTAAACTCACCTGTAACCAGAATCCTTTCAACTTTAGACAGAAACAGAAGCCTAAACCTCTAGCCTCACCAAGTCCAAAAAGGACAACAAGTCCAACAGAAAGAGGCCATAAACCAAGTCCACCGCCTAACCAAGTCCAACAGAAGGAGAAGGAAGTGGATTCAAATTGAGAGAGTAAAGAAAGGATACAACAGTTGAATGAGCTTGATGAGCTTAGACAGCAAGCACTCTTTCATACAGAGATTGTACAACAGCAAAGAAAAGGTTTGCATGATAGGTTCATAAAGTAGAAAGTTTGTCAAGAGGGAGATTGGGCCTTACTCTATGACTCTAGATACAAGGATTTCAAAGGGAAACTAATGACTAGATGGTTAGGCCCATATCAAATAGACACCTTTTATTACAATGGATCAGTGAAGATAAAAACAATTGATGAAGAAAGAATCCCTCTCCTAGTCAATGGCCACAGACTCAAGCTCTACAAGAAGCCTCTAACTAGGGAGGAATTCATACAGAAGGTACAGGAACAAGATCTGAATCTCATTGGGAGTCAAAAAACTCCCAATTCAACCTAATTTTTCCTCTTCCTTATGGTCGAGCAGCCTTCCGGCACCTGTAGTTTCATAAAAAAAGTGTTATGTTTGGGCTAAGGTATGATAATAGTTCCAGCTTCTGGCAGTCTACCCGCATACAATGAAAGCAAATGCGTCAGTATGGAATCTATTATATAAAAATATATACACTTAACTACAGATTCTAGCCTTTAGCTTTCATCCTAAGAGTCTGACATCCTATCTCTGCCAGATACAGACATCCAATCAGCTCTACTCTGTTTCCATAATTTCTCACCTTGGTTTACTCTGTTTACTATCATTCACATTCTCACTCTGTTTCTTGTCCTAGAAATGATCTCATTTCCTTCTCTAAGCCTATAAGGCTCTGTCTCACTGCGTATTATCATCATTAATTACATCCCTCCTGCAATAAGAAAAGGGTCGTAATCAGAGATTATAACAGAAAAAGATTAGCCTAAGCCACATTCTTCAGCATGCAAAAAGAATGTTCAGCCTGTCAATAATATACAGCTAGAAGACAACATCCATGCGATATCAAAAGGTTTTTCAACAGGTAATATTTCTTATTTGCATTATATTCTTGAGTTAAGCATCATATGACGGCTATCCTAACTTCGAAAGATGAGGACATCTAAATGTTTCAGTTGGGGGGAAGCATCATTTGAAATGACATAATTTGAAATGAAAAAAAGAAATCATGAAACATTAAGACTCCAGTTATGTCATATGTCGAAATTTCATAAGGAAAGGCTTGAGCGAAATCTGAATCATGTTAAGATTTGTCGAGATATATTACATGCAACGTGATCATGATAATAAGTGCCGCATGTCAGCAAACGGGAAAGAATATCATGTCATTAGGCGCTGAAATGAATGGGAAGGCAACATCTTAAGTCTACCCGAGTGAGACAACTGATGTCTCCGAGTGGATTAGATGGTAAGAAACGGTCACTCAAACTGCAATGATGTTGTTAAGTGCATGTTCAAAATTCGATGAAACCTCCGCTTGCTGCATTCCTAAAAATCATTCATCCAACAAATCAATGTTAAGAGCGATCGTCTAAACTCAGAGTATTGGCTCGAACCTATGGAAGCAGCTCACCGGGGAGAAACGGGGGATTTACAGTATGCCACGAACTTGTTTAGAACAGGGACTTAGCCGAAGGAACCAGTAAGTAATACATTACTAAACCAGTCAATAAAATACTTCTGCTATTTTTGTTGAAGGTTCTCTCGAATTCCTCAGTTAAGAAATGAAATAGGGTTGCAGAAGGTTGTCTATACTAAACCCTAGCTCTTTTCATCTTCAAATTGGGAACAAGTCTAAGTTCAGGAAATTCATTTATAAAAGTCAGTAAGTCTAAGAAACATAGCAGAGGGAAAATGACAGCCGGTTTCATTCGAAGAGAGCCCACAGACCATACTAGGCTCCATAGTCAACCTAAAGTCGTAGATTCTTTGAAAGGGGTAGGATGGTTATCATTTTTCGATAAGTTAGATGGATTTGATGATGCAATTGCACTCGAATTCACCCAGAATTCTGAGCATATTCAGGTTCAGGACAATCAGACCCATGAATTCCACACAAATGTTAGAGGACTGGATATTGGGGTGAATGAAGATTTAATAAGTGAAGTCACAGAAATTCCCAGGGGTTAGCCTTGGGGTAAAGATGACAGGGCACTCAACAATAGAGCCAAAACCAACTTCTTTCGGTCATATGAAAAGTCTGAATCAAATAGGAATGGAGTGAAAAGAGAGTCTCTCCCAGATGAGTGGGGAGAAGTGGCTTACCATATTATGAAATATCTTACTTGTGAGGGGAGACTAAGCATTGTTTATGCTTATCATTTAAGAATGTTGTATTAGATCAGGAATTTAAGCTATCAAAAGCCTCAACAGAGAATCAACATTCCCCATTTATTTCTTCACTCCTTGAAAGAAATGTGCATAAGGGTCAAAAAGGGAAAGCTGGATGCAGTAGCACATCACTGCTTAATAAAGTCGATAGTTTGCCACAAACTACAAGAGCAGCTCCCTCAAATCTCTTGGAATCAGTTTGTCCAAGTAGGGGTAGGCCAGGATAAAGCCCCATACACAGAGAATCCAATGACTCCCCCTACAAGAGAAGAGAGTGCCGTCCGTATCCACAAGGCATTCCTAGCTGAAGCAAGAGGTTAGGGCATCCATAACTAAGGTGGGTAGGGTAAGTGAGAGGTATAATAGGCAAAGAATCTCAAGGTGGGTGAGTAGATCGCACTCAAGTACTAAAAGTAGGCTAAATTTCATAGCAAAGACAGTAAGTGCCTACCCCACCCAGCCCCGTATCTCTTCCGTTCTGGCTATCGACAATCCATCTGGTGCTTCTAAGAGAAGGTCATGGGTAGGGCATCACTCCATTGACTAGGGTGAAGGTAGTAAGAAAGTAAGGTAGGCGGATAGCATGCACTTAAGTAAAGGTATCGGTAGGCAGGGGCGTAGCGGTAGTACTAGTGGTACCCCCAAGTAGGAATCTTGAAGCAGGAAGTTTCTCGAAGTCCTGTTCATGCTGTATCTGAAGCCCATGCACCAATGCTCTTCTTTCTATTTGATTTAACACCTGTGCAATGCTGCTGCATCGAAGCTAATCTAAGGAAGGGTTCCGCAGTGTATCTAGTGATGGTGGTTCTGTCTGTGTGGTGGGCAGTAATAGAAAAAGTAAGGGTAAGTTGGTTTATCCCGGCTGGAAAGATAAGTCTCTAGCAGTCAGTCCCCACTAAGTGATTCATGAAGCAAGTGGTATAGGGCAGGTCTAGTTATTCTGTTGGGTGGTTGTGTGTAAACAAGGTAGGGGGTATCCCTCCTCTTCCTGGCTGAAGGCAAGTGTTTGTTGTTGGGTAAGGCAGCACTCCGTTCGTTGGGTGAAGACAGTAAGTCAAGGGTCTGGTAGAAAAGGGTCCCTTTAAATGGTATATTGTCAAGGTAAAGGGTATGGTACGGTGGAAAATAGACCCAACTTCATACAAAATAATAGCAAGTGTGAGCCTGTGCAATGGCGTCTGGAAGTCCGTTGAAAAGGTCCTCCTCCCTCTCTCTATATCTATGGAAACCCTTCCCTTCCTAGGCTGTAAGTTGGGGGTGGGTAAGAAGAGTGTAAAAAAGTGAAGGTTGGGTAAAGTGAAATCGAATAGTGCCGTACCTACAAAGTCTTCCTGGCTGAATCAATTGGTTGGCAGCACTCCCTAAATCCCTCCTCCATCCATATTCTAAGTAAGGTTAAGCGGTAAAGTCCGGTAAACAGAACAGGTGTATAGCATGCACATAAGTAAAGTCCAAGAGTCTTCAGAAAGGAAAACAATCAATAGCCCACGCACCCAAGCAAGCAAGCAAGCCGCTCCTATTCCATCCAATATCCGCTCGCTGTAGGTAGGTAGTTCCTCAATTAAAGAGGTAAGTTCGATGAAATTATTCAAGACGGTTGCTGTCCAAAAGAAAGGTAGTCCTGTAGGAGGCTGACCAAGACTGTATTCCAGCAAGAAAAGAAAAGAAAAGTGAGGCACGCTGCGCTTCACTCCGCTCTTCACTTCGTTGCTCTATATATATGATTCACTTTCGTGATCGATCTTGCATTTTCTGATCCGTTCTGGTTCAGTCCATGCCACGTACGGTCGGTCGCGTACACACGAGCCGCTCCATCTAGATCCAAGAAATCAGAATGAGAATCCGGAGCCTCCTAATAATAAGCTGGATAATCTGGACCTGACGTTGAATTCTAAATCCCAATCTGCTACGGGTGTGGCTCCCACCTCCACTGCTGGCTGAGATGCTACAATAAGCTTAGTCCAGTCCGACGACAAAAACACCTGGAGTCACACAACAACCAGGGCCGAATTGCCTTCATAGTGCGTGCACCTTAGGTCGGGGGACCAACCTGGACTTCACGCTGAAATACCCGGGACTGGACTATATGCTGCCCGCCACGTCCCGTACTTCACCTTGAATCCGTACCTTACCGAGGGAACCACCTATAGGTCCTTCATGTATGGACCGGGGCCGCTCTTATGCCCTCATAAAGCACATGGAAAAGGATAAACTCCCATGAATCTTCGCTCGTAGCAGGAACAACAGACACGGTTACTCAACTCCCAGGGAAATCCCAACGAGTGGAATATAGCTACGGCTCCTCAGCTTTCCTTCGCTCTGTTCCATATCTAGTCGCATTTACTCCAGCAGATCGGTTATATAAAATATCCACTTTTTTACATATAGAGAGTGAAATTTTTTGAGTTTCGTGATAGAGATTCTAATCATCTGTATGAAGTGACAACCGGACATGACATGATGTACCTATTGGAGCTGTTTCTTGCATTTTCCGTGGACGAATATATAGTAAATACTACTGGTTCAATTTAGTAAGGTTATTCCTATATATGTTCCCCTCAAGGAGATCGCTCAGGTAAGGTCCTGAAAGGCAGGTGGTAACTAGTCAAACCAGTCCTGATAAAGCCTCTCATTAGCTAGAAGGAAGGATGGCTCACCCGAGGCCCCCCGTCGATGACCTAGCTCAACCAAAGGCAAGGACCTTTGAATCCTTTAATGAAGCCTTGAAATGACATCACAGAAAGGGCCTTGAAAGGGCATCATTTTCTATTATATACTCAGCCCCTATAGCTAGGAAGATAGATAGATAGATAGAGAAATAATTAATAAATAAAGCTACTGTGTCATCTTTATAAAGTGACTATACCTCTTTACCAGCCAATAGAATTACTGTACACCTACTTATCATACCTTTAATATGGTTATCACGCCTATCCTACTAACAGCTTACAGTCTTCTACTAACAACTAAAAGGCAGAGCATTGTCCCATGGTTTAGGAGATCTCATAGTACACGCTTTAAAACCTCAAATAATGAATGGATCTATAAAGTCCCCATGATATAGGATAAATCCCGCCATAGTATAGGCTTTATATACACAATCGGAAAATAAGTCCCCTTTAAATAAGTCCCACTTAGACCTATTTAGATTCATTTTTGCTTCTGACCGACAGAGTTCCAAACCTTTCACTGTCTTACCCGTGTATGGCTCAGTGGTGAAACAAACACTATCTGCTCTACTACCGTTGACACTGCCCCATGAGAACAGTGGTACCTATTTACGTTAACCTGAACCTTTGGCCTATCCGGCATCTTCTCTGGATCAACAGAACTCTACGAATCGTAAGTATTCTCTAAATCGTGAGGCAAAGGCTGGAAAGGCTAAGATTAAGGTGTCTCATTGTCTAGATCGGTAGGCTGCTCAGGCTCAGAATAAGAACAAGTCTGGTCACAAGCAGGTCACATAAGTCACTACGGTAACCAGCAGCAGGTCTACCTTCCACGGGCTATAGGGCTCTTCGGGGTGGATAGGGAGAAGACTGAAAACTAGGGCTGGTGAAAGGTAAACAGAAAAGAACTGGTCCAACCCGACCTTTTAGTACTGTTGCTCTAGTTGGAATAGATGGAAAGCTTACTGCGACCACCAGACTATCCGTACCTCTCATTGAAGTCAGGTAACCGAATTACCCACCCTCTTCATTAGATGTTGTTGATACGACGGGTGGCGAGTTGTGAATTGCCTATCCCTCCTATGCCGGGGATTCCCTAGCTGTTGTAATCTCCTTTTTGCTTCTCTTCGGATATGTATGCCTGAATCCCTCATTAGCTTATCCGACTGATGACTAGTCCCCAGCATTAGATCCTCCTGCTGCTCCGAAATCTGATGCCGGGCTTCCCACATAAGATTCAGTGCATGGAGCGATCTGGTCGAGCGGCCTTATGGCTCCTTGTTATGGTGGTAGGTTATATATGAGCATGTGGTAGTTTAGGTTCAGTCAGTTCCTTGCTTTCCTAACGTCAAGCAAGCAACTACGTTCCTTGCACTCGGAAGCGCAAGACCCTCCGGACCTTGCCCTCCTAACGTCAAGCAAGCGGGTTCATTTGACTTATTGGGTGCCCCTCTCAAATAAGTAACTAAAAGGCGTTAGTCGAGAGTTCGCTTACTCACGATGGCAGCATTATCAGTCGAGTCGATGGCGGCCTTGACAATCGAGTGTGCTTACGTACCCTACCGGTCCTTGCTTCGGGCGTACAAGACTCGATAGCAAGCCTCATAAGCCAACCTATGTTGCGGTAGTTTTCCAGAGGCATGCATCGAGAGCCCCGTGGAATATCGTCTGAAAGGATGCATAAGCAGGCTCGATTAGATAAGGAGAGGATGCGGAGACACGCTCGACCACCGCCCACCACCCAATAAGCGTCAAGGGCATTTGCGTGCGTTTTATGGCTACTTGACACACCCAAGAGCATTGGGCCCTGCGTAGACCTAATAAATAGTCTAAAAGGCCATTAGCTGTTATCCAAGCCAAGTCGAGTAGCGCAGTGTAATATCCCATCTCGAGTATCCGATCCCAGTTGATTGCCGGGTCGAATAGCGCAACATCAATCCTAGTTTCATAGCGCAACAACTACCAGCCCTATTGAGTAGCGCTAATCGAGAGTATCCAAGACAAGTAGCCGGGTATCCAAGCGGAGTAGCCTAGTTGATTAGGGTAGCCCAGTGGATTGTATCAGCGGATTGCATCAGCCAATTATTAGCGAAGCCCAGTGGATTAGCCCAAGCCGATTCGAGCATCCGAGTATCCGAGTATGCTGCTATCCGGGGAGCCAAGCCGATTAGCGAAGCCCAGTGGATTAGCTGAGTCACTCAGCCGAGCATCCCGATAGCCCAGCCTAGCCAAGCGGAGTAGCCTGAGTCTAGTGGCCAAGTATAGAGTATCCAAATCTAGTATTCCACCCCAACTGATGATCCCATCCAATGAGTCCAGGCAAGCAGCTATGACTGCATCAACACCTGGACTTCAATACCGACATCTAGTGAATCAACATCTTGCAATTCATTATAGGTAAACGAGATGAAAGGTTATGTTTCATAAAGAATAAAATCCATTTCATATTTCTGATGACAAAAAGTTATGCTTTGGCCTCCAAAACAAAGCAATTATATTATACGAAACTAGTGAATGAGGCTTTTGTCTAGAATCTGTTCCAAGCAAACTAAGTTCCTGCGCTAAACTTGGTAGGCGAGAAATCAATCAATTGGTGCTCTGCTCTTTTCTTGTCGATCTGAGTCTCAAGGTGCATCTGAGGTGAAAACTCTATATCTGAGGCAATCTCTAAGCTTGTATTATATATGTAATTTTAATGACCGTGCATAATCAACTTATCAAAACAGGTGCATTGTAAGTAATGATCGCCATGGATCCATTCGAGGTACGTGTAATCCATAGCATGAAGTGAGGTCGAGGTATAGATCGAGGTCAAGGGTAGTAAGTCAAGGTTCGTTCATTTCTTGTCTCAGTCCGGGGTGATTCTCTCAGCAAGCAACCTCGGGTTCGACCAGCCTCGGTTTCAACCAGCAAGCAACAAGCAGCCGCTTTCCCAACAAAAGAGGGGTTCGTAGAGCCTCAAATCAAGCCATGTCAAGTTCATCGTTGTCAGGTCGAAAGAATATAGATCTCCGCAGGCAGGAAGGTCGATGGAAGGCATGGAAGACCTTCCCCTCTTTTGTTGGGAAAGCGGCTCCTTGCACTCGGAAGCGCAAGACCTCCGGACCTTTGTGTTCTCACAAAAACGATCAGATTCGAACTGGGCCTCCTACAAGTGATAAACAGAATGAACAAGTGGTAAAATGAGAGATATTATATATGTCATTATGCGTGAATGAATGAGATATGTCATTACGTAATTATGCATCGAGGAAAGAGAAGATCGAGTAAGTGAATCGGTCTACATTGAATTATATATGTCATTATGCA
>APFE030393115.1:1344-11357 GCA_000404065.3 Pinus taeda | reverse complement strand
TTCTATTTTTATATACATATACATGAAGCTTGATATTGAAATATTAATTAGCATAGATAATTAGATAGTTTATTTAAGTTTTGTAATGAAATACTTTTAAAAATGATAAGAATTATACATCTTCCTCACACTAAAATGTGAAAGTACTTTATTTTTAATATTTAATTATAGGTATTTTATTTATGACTACACTTAGGAGTTAAATATCAACATTGTGAAAGATTTTAACACATGTTTTTGAACAATAAACGTAGGTGACATAGTGTTAGGAGATACCCTCTTAGAATGCTTTTAATTAAGACTAACTATATTTGTTTTCATTTTTTTATTGTGGTCAACATGGCCTTTTATTTAGAATATCTTTTTATTTTTGTGATAAACCACATTTTTTATTTTAAAAGGGACATTTGTCAACTAAATATTAAAAGGGAAACATGTCAGCTAAGGGTTGAACATAGACCAAATCACACATCACCCTCATACTCATGCAAAACGTGCATGTGCCCTCTTAGAGAAATAACTAAAAGAATGTCATCTAAACATTTATTATATAACATGATTATTTGTTATATAATAGTACGTTATGGTTTTTTTGGTAGGTGGTATTAGTAGGATATGGTATTGGCCCATTGTATTGTAATAAAACCTATTTGTAAATCATGAATTTCATGATAATGTGTGATAAAATTTTCAGAATTGAGAATCTTATTAGATATGAATATATATGAATTAATTTTAAATTTGTGAATTTGAAAATTTTATAATTCAATTATTTTTACGTCGTAAGGTGTTCTCCTTTGAAACTAAGTCCCCAAGATGTATTATTATGAGATGTTGATTTTCGTGATAGATGATTAAAACAACGCCTACCATCGTATTGAAATTACTATTTTTAGTTGCAATTCAATTAAGTGATAGGTTGGGTATTGTTAGTTACAATTACGTACCATGATAAGGCACCGCTGCTGAGAGGATGATGGCCATCGCTGCACATAGGCTCTTGCTCGGATGCTGCAAGCATCTTTCTCGCCACATTGGTTTTCTTGGGAGCACTGGTTGGAAATAAACATTGTCCCATCAGCTATGTCCTGTAATTCTAATTTAATTGCTTGGAATGTTGTTTATTGCAAATGAAAAGTTTGGATTAAGGTAACCGCTTTCCATAACCCTCCGCCAGAACTCCATTCTCTCCAAAGGAATTAGGTTTTGCCACCACTCTTTGCCAGGGTCATGACAATGGCTTCTTCAATTTATACCAGTCTCAGGGAGTCGACCATGTCGCCAGTGCATTACAGATTGATATGTCCTCTGATTCTAATTTAATTTCTTGGAATCTTGGATTATTGCAAATGAAAAGTTTGGATCAAGGTAACCGCTTGCCCTAATGCTCTACCACAACTCCATTCTCTCCAAACGACTCAGGTTTTGTTGTTGCTTTCTGAGGGGTCATGACAGTGGCTTCACTGGTTTTTACTTGGGCTTAGGGAGTCGACCATGCCGCTGATGCATTACAAATTTTGGTTGATATGTTTACCTATTTATATGATTATTATTTATAAACTATGATAGTTGAGCTCGAATGGTTCCTTGTTAAATTTTCTTTCTGGGAATTTCTTGGTTCTGAATATTTTTCTATAAAGCCTAATATTTGATTCATATTAGGATGTCTAGATTGCTTATTATAGCTACTTTCTTGTTAGAATCGCTCTTGTTTCAGTCTTATATGGATAGTAATTAGGAGTGTTAGACCTTTATATTATCACATATTGCATACTACCTTTACCAGAGTTGTAAACACTCTTGTGAATAAGAAAGAACCTTATAAGATTAATATTAAAATCTAAGATTAATATTATAAACCGTAGTCTTAATATTAAACCATAGGTATATAAACATTATGATTAATATTATAAACCCAAGGGATTGACAAACTCTTTAGATTAATATCAATAACCCGAGGAATTATAAATTCAATGCAATAGCATAAAGCCCTGAATTAATATTAAAACTAAAAATAAATATTATAAATCTTAGGAACATAAACTCTAAAATTAAAAATATATAATATATAGTACGATAAAAAATATATTATATAATATGATAAAAAATAAACCAAAAATATAGTATCAACTAAATTGAAGGATAATCTCAATGTTCGATATGTGTTGTCATCTGTTGAGATTGGTATTTTTATATTTTATATTTATTTAATGAAAATATTGATGGAATCCCAAATTTTCAATGTTATGAAGTTGTAATAATTTGTATTTGATAAATTTATTTAGTTTGATTATGTCATTTCATCAATTTCTTGATTTTAAACTTCAAAACCTTAAGGGATAATGTCTTAAACTTGATTTGTTGGTTAAACATTTTGCAAATTGAATTCATAGGAATGTTTGAGTATAAATCTTGGTTTGGAGATAACCATCATGATCAAAATTGATGGTGTTGGAGAGTAATGTGTGAACATAGTGAACCACTAAAATAAAATAAAAAATACTACTGGGATGTTTTAGAGTGGGAAACTATTGATTTTGGGATGTACTTATTAAGAGTAGTTGGATCAGGCCTACTAGATACCCTCTATGAAGTATTAAAGAAAGAATCCTCATTGTATTTGTGTTGACACCTAATCATTGGGATTGGTTGAATATTTGTAAATAATGTAAATGGTAAATAATGGAGAATAGGAAAATGAAGAGACACTGGGAGGTGAAGCTCAAGAGTCTCTCACTCCTGGCCTGACATGGTAGAAGTTGTTTGGAGTGGACCTGCAAATAGTCTGTGAGGCCGTTGAAGCCTTGGTGTTGAGAGATGGAACCTTTGCATTAAAATACTGTGAGCTTGGTCGAAACTTGGAGGTGTGGCGTTGAATGGTGAGACTGCAATGTGCTTGATGCGTCAACTAATTTCAAATACTAATGGCATTTTGTAAGTCCTTTTAATGATGAGAATCCATTAACAATCTCATACATTGAAGAATATTGATGGTCGATGGCATATATGATGAATGCATAATTTTTTTTAATAGTCGATTGAATGGCGTGTATGATGGAGTGACTGTGTCTACATTTGTAAATTGTTGTTCATTAGGCACTTTTTAAAACTCGTTGTATAAGTCGAACATATTTAAAGAATTGTGTCAATGAATTGTTTCATTATGGTGAAAGTTGAGTTCGAAATGTTGACTTGTATAACACTATCTTATTTTTGCACTACACCGCTCTCCCCATCGATTTCCATATCGCGTTCTCTTACTGCCTCATAGCTTTTAAAATATTGAACCCCTACCACTACGCAACAAAACCATACTACACTCTGCAAACATTGATAATCTTGGTTACCAACACACCATCCCACTCCACATAGTTAATACCACCTCCCCTTTCATTGTTGGTTAGTGCCTCTCTTGATTATTGGTTAAACAATGCAATCATTGGCCCACACGCTTTAATACCATTCCATCTCAAGATTTTCAATTGTTGTGGTATTATTGTGTCATATTACATTGACTATTGTGGTGCTATGTTGCCATGCCACAAGCTTGAACCCACCTTTTAGTTGACTATTGTGGTACTGTGTTGCCATACCATAGGCCCGAACCAACCTTTTTGTTGACACCAAACTTGCCTCCTCCAAACAATGCTTGATGAGATAATACCTCCCCCCAAATATTGATCCCTCCCCCATATAACGCCCCCCACCCATATACCATCTCCCCCGGACATAACCTTCCCCATATAATACATTTATCCTCAAATAACATAGTGCATTTTTTTTACACAACAAGTGAAAATGATTTTTGGCAGCAGAAGAGTGATATTTTTACACTGCACATATTTTTAAATGCATTCATTGATCTCTATAGTTGGAGTAGTTCTCTATGGGAAAGAGAATTATCTTGAATGGTCACGGAAGATAAAACATACTCTCATTTTCAATGAGTTGTGGAAAGGAGTTTGTGTAAGAGAAGTAAATAATTTTTGGCTTATAGGGGCCTGACTTGTTAGTGGTAGTCTTTGCAACCTTCCTCCAGTGATCAAACATGCTCTTACAAAATGATTTTAAGGTGTCAAGGTCAAATTTTGTCATTTCAGTGAGTCTTCAAGCAAAATTTGGTCACTAGTTATTAGGTCTAGGGGTTTCTTTTACTCCTGTCAAAGTTTTCCAAATGTCGGATCATGTCACCATTCAGCTGAGTGTACCATCATTCAGAAGGTTTTCGTCATCATGTCAGGTTCCAATGGGTCGTTTTACACCTTGTTCATGCTTCAGTTGTGCCTAGGTAAAGTTCATTTCCTTCTCCTAGGGTTTTGAAAGTAATTTCTCTTGGATGGTCAAATCATAAGCAAACCTTGTATCCTGATATTTATACACCTTCCCCTATCCTTAATGTACCTTATTAAACACTTTCCATCACTAATATCCCTCAAATTCCTGATTTTCACACAAACCCTAGTTTCTTGCTACAACTTGACAATTTTCTAGGCTAGGCCTGTGTTTTGTCCTTTTGGACCCCTTCGCCTCACTCAATCTTTGAAATTCCACTTTCCCATGCTTCCTAACATCCCTCCCTACTTCCAAAAAGTTTCTCAAGAATTTAGAAGCCCTTTATCGCCTTCATTTCACTTCATTTCGAAAAATCCCCTATTCCACACATAGGGATAGGTTTTACTCCAATGATGTTTCTGAGCAATAAAAGATGAATTTGGGAAAACAGGGAGAGGTTTTTTTTCCAAAATAGGCCAAGGAAGAAAAAATTACTTCACTTTTTACACAGGTGTCATGGTTTTAGAGAAATGTCAAAACTATAGTTGCCTCAGGAGAATTGATGCACCTCTGAAGTGACCTTGGAGAAAGCAACATTTCTCCTAGCTTGGTTGGCCTAATGACTTGCTTGATGAGTCAAATGATAACGAGACACATATATCTTTCCAATGAGATATCATGAGCTCAATTTAGAGTTGAGGAAGACCTTGAAACGTTGATTGCAAAAACACTTTTCCTTTAGGCAGCCTCATTTTGAACATTTTGACGAGGCTTGGGAGATTTGATTTTTGACAGGTCAAATGAACTCCAAATTGAAAAATTATAGTTGGGTTGAAAATTAGACTGAATAATATTTCCAATGAGTTATCCTGTACGCAATTTGGACACTGGGAAGGCCTCCAAAAGTCTCCTACAGAAAGCACGACGAATTGGGTTTGGAGCGCGGCACATTGAAAGGGCGCGGCACACTAGGCAGTGCTTTGCATTATAAATTTTAAACGAGTGCGACGCATAGAGCATGCACGTCGTGTTGGGTTTGTGGCACAACGCATAGATCTGTAAGCCTTATTTCACCCATAAACTCTCTCAAATTTCCAACTTTTCTCAATCCTATGGTGTGCAAGTAAGTCAAGCTTTCTTCCCTTGCTAGTGAATGAGTTTTTCTTAAAATTTATGGTGGTTTAGTGAGACAAAACTCAAACACTACCTCCTTGCATTTTTTGCTCAAAAAAAATTGCCGAGGGTTTGCACTTGTTTTTTTTGCTACCAACTCCACAAAATTTCTCACTCCCTCACTCTTTCATTCTCTCATTACATTTTATCAAACCATTCCCCCAATCCCCATATCCCTAAGTCTACTAATTCTAAAACCCTAATTGCTTTCCCAAACCTAGTCAAATATCCCCAAACCTTAATTGTTATCCCAAGAACCTAAGTACTATTCCCTAAACCCCCTATTTCCCAAACAACTTGTCAACAACATTCCCAAAACCCCTCATACACTTTCCCCTTCACAGTCCCTCATACATTCTCATCCTTGGCAACAAAAATCTAAAGACACCATAAATCTCTTCATACTCATCAAGAAAGCTCAAACATTGGCAAACGTGGAGTCTGATCCTTCCTATGATTGAGATGAGGAAACACTCAGTGATTCTCCTAGAGAAACGCATGCACCAAGGAGACCTCACAAGGGTGGTAAACATATACGAGAGGAGCCCACTTCACTTGTCGAGTTGCAGCAGAAAAATGAGTACTATCTCCACCCGGGGTGGAAGGGGTCTCATTTTTGCCATTAGTAGAGCAAGTTTAGGACAAGGGCAAGAGGCCATTACAGGATGAGGGACCATCAGGCGAGTAGGAGACTAAGCTCATTCTCATTGAGGGTGATGATACTAATGAGGGTCCACAAGGCTCAAATCTCAAAGAAGTTATCCAAGAGTAGTAGGCAGACATCAATGCCATGTCCCTCAATTTGGAAAGAGCGAAGTCGATAATTAAGTACTTGGAGAAAAGAAATAAGCAAGTTGAGGATCAGCAAGTGATTATGGAGTTGTAAAGCATTCGGGAAAACCGCCAAGCTGCTAAAAGGAGGAAGGTGAAGCTCACATCACTTGAGCAAGAGATCAATGTCGATCGGGAATCTTGGCTGGAGAGAGCCAATATCCACTTAGAGAGATTTTTAGAGAAGGCCAACAAGGAGAAGACATTGTTGAGGCATATGGCTTATCATTACATGTCAAGAAACAAACTCTGCAAGGCAAGAATCAGGAGCTTAAAGGAAAAATTGAAAAGGGCATTGAGGAGGTGAAAGGAGCATGATAGACTTCAGATATTGGTTGAGGCTTCCTTGGCCCAACAAAGCTCTTGATGGACAAGACTCAGCCCAAATTTCAAAAAATTTGGGGTACTTTTTGCATTTTTGGAATTTTTTGCTCAAAAAACAAATTTTTCTACTCTATGCGCTGCGCCACCTGGCGCTTGCTTTTGATGGGAGCCTCCAAATGAAACAAACTCAGCATTTTTGGATTGGGCATGGAAAAATATGCTTTCCTACCAATGGCCAAGAAATTTTGACAGGTTTTGAGCCCTCAAAAAGGTCAAAAACACTCAAACAATGACCTTACTGCCCCTATTTTGACACAAAGGAAGCAGTGTTGGGAGAACTGAATTTTGGAGGGGTAAATGTAGGCCAAAGTAAAAAATTCCACTTGGGTTGAAAGTAGACAGGAAGACCTTTCCAACACGCACACTTCTAGCAAATTTGGACAGCAGGAAGGCCTCCAAAAGTGGCTCCAAACATGTGTTATGCATAGAGAAATCAGGCATGGTGCCTAGAGGAAATTTGGCCCAGTTTGACCAAGAATGCTTTGTTTTTCGCCTAGTTTTGACAGTTTGACTTTTTCTCTTTCTCAATGTCAAATTTATGATGTAATTTAATGTAAAATGATGGATCTTTGATGTCATTACGTCTAATTTTCACTTGTGGAGGTAGAATCATCTATCAAAAAGTTGTTTGAAACTGAATGAATCAGTTCCCTTGTTTCTAGAGGCATGTTGTTCCACTGCCTACTTTCTAGTTCTCAGTTTAGAATTAGTTGGAACAAATCCTAAACTAGTGAGATTGACCCCCTAGAGTCTAGGATAAGCTATGGTTTGTCTATATCCTGTGCTTTTTCAGTCATTAACATGGTTGGACTTTTGAGAAAGCAAGGAGCTTCATTCTACACTCATATCAACATTTTGGCTAAGGAATTGAGACCAAGGTTTGTAGCACTCTTTGGGATTCATGTGGAATTTTGTTTTGGTATAGTGATTTCTTCTGTAATTGTGAATTTACTTATGTGTTATGTATGCCATTATCTATCTTGTTTCTTCTTAACTAAAGCAAACACGGGAAAGGGTAGAATCCATTGAAATTGCAGTGCTCTACCTCGAGTTTGCTTTATTTTTTGATGTTTTCAACTGTTTGAAGAGGATCCATGAGTTTTCTTGCCCTATTCAACTCCTCACCTATCTAATCTCTCCATTTGATTAAATTTGAAATTTCAAAATAGTTTCCTACCTTGCCCCATTGAGATCTTTGCAGAACTGAGCCTCATTCCCCGCACCCAAAATCTGGCTTTCCATTTGAGCCAACAAAACATCATTTTATTCAATCAAACTCACTTACAGACATACCTAGCCTAAAATAAGTCAGCATATTAATCATCTCAAGCCCTCATCGATCATATTTCTGCTGAGATTGAGAAGGAGAGAGCCCTCTCCCGACCTGGTAGGGCTAGACACTAGGTTAAGCGTGGTTTGATATTGTCCTAGATCCTACCTTTCTCAGCCTAAGGTAGATTTAGGCACTAACATGACCCAGGATCAGAGTTAAGTTAGCCAAATAAATCTCGGTAATATTGGCCCTTTTGGAAACAACCCATGAAGTGTGGATTGAGGTCTCACCCTAAGTAGTAAGGGAGGGTACTAGAACCAGATTACCGCACCCTGGAGATGTCTGATGGTTTCAAATGGTCCATGTTTTGACCCTGCGTGTAGGTCGCTTTGTGCACTTTTCTGGTCCTCGCATCCTGATATACTACCTTTACGCAACCCTACTCTAGGGATGAACGCTACACTTCCACTTTATTACCCAAGACCTGACTGATATTCCAATGTTAGTTTATTATTTTAGCCTACTTGTGTGCTTTAAGTTATACTTAACGACATAAACCATTCATACATGTGTGCGCAGTAAATAAACAATATATTTGGACATTATATCAAACATGCATAAAACCAAGAACAAATACACAAAATAATGATAAAACTTCTCTTTATTAATTAGTTCCTTGGTTACATACTCGATTTTGCCCTGTGCACTCAGCTGCAGTCAGCGCACTCAGCTGTAGACTACTAGGCCTCTGTGCATTTAGCTACAGAGACTTCTCTTATTCTACAACCCAAAGACACACTTCAACTTGCGACTCAATCACTCAGACTCTTC
Organism: Pinus taeda; assembly: GCA_000404065.3. Lineage (NCBI taxonomy): Eukaryota > Viridiplantae > Streptophyta > Pinopsida > Pinales > Pinaceae > Pinus > Pinus taeda. The sequence goes on along the minus strand of APFE030393115.1, from coordinate 2,593 downwards.
TTCTTACTTCTCTCCTTTTTCACATAGAGCCTCACATAGGTCTATCTAGATGAAATTACATTACAAAACTAGGGCAGACAACCTTGTGACTGTATCATACCTTCGCACCCCACACCTGCAATTTGTGGAGATTTACAACAAGATTCGGTCAAAAATTGGGCTTTGAGCCCCAAAACAAGCCTTGGGGGGATTCCATGCCCAAAAGGCCCCAAAAAGAAACATTGTGCCTCGCCCTTGAGTCACTTTGTAAGAGAGACAATCTTTACAAGGAGTCCCTCCAACTGTTCTCGAACTGCGCCGAGGTCAGCAACACACTGAGATGATGTTTGTTGGATCTGCTACATACGTTGTTTGAAGACCTTTGTGTCTGGAGTGCTTCTCTGCATCAATGTGTGCATCCCCTTTATGTGTACAAGATTTCCTTCTATGTCTACCATGATAGTGAATTCCTCATCGATTGAAGGCTAGACGCGTGCTTTTACAATTGTTTCCTTATGTCATGCCACATCCACCTGCTCCTTTAGTTCTTTAGCCTGTTGCATCCTTGCAAGTCATTGGGTGAGGACCACTGTCTGTGATGTTCCTCGGATACTGTCATATGGCTGTTGGAGTTCTCACAGCTCTGTCTTTAAGAATTGGATGTTGGGGTCCTCCTGCAGAGTTGTAAGGACCTCAAGTGATGCTTCTAACATGCTGGTGCAGTCTTGCACTGCACCTCTGATTTCCTCCAATCCCACTATGATAGTGCTAGCACGATGTTCTATGTTTTTTGGGGGAGTGGAGGGTTGCACCTTTAATGCAGCTCGACGATCTGAAGATTCAACTCGAGTTGCACCTTTGTCGTTTCCTCCCTAGCCTTTATGGACTGTTACACTGAATTTTGTCACCTTGACTATCTGCAGTTATATGGCCCCATCAATAGCCATATTGTCCTCTTTGTCAAGCCCCATACCTCTGCTCTTCATGTCAAAACTTCAAAAGAGAGAAGGCCACTTGAAAACATGTTTATCTCTGGTACGCAGGTTCTCTCTACCTTACCTGCGTGTACGCACTCCAAACACACTGTACCTGCATATTTATACGCTCTGTAAGCTAAAGGTTGGGTGCGTACCCCTGTAAAGGTCAAAAGGCGCGAGTTTCATCTCTAAAAAGTTACTTGTGGTCACTTCTAGACCCTTCTAGAAGAGTGTTTGACGTGTATTGAGCGCCTCCAGATGGTTCATGCACCCCTATGATAGAGGAACTTATC
>APFE030393112.1:3532-21599 GCA_000404065.3 Pinus taeda | reverse complement strand
CTACGGCGTCTGCGTCTATTTGACCCTCGAATATGGGGATTTCAAAATTAACTTGTACCTTAAAGGGTGTGGCGTTTCCAGAGAAGCTGCTGGAAGCCGATGCGTTGCTTCTGGGTAGCCACTGAAGGATCTGGGCGAAGCTGTCCATCATCGCGTTCTGTTGTCGCTCGAGGGCTTCTTCGAGCAAGATTTCGATGGGATCTCCTACCCCCTTGTCTTTCTTCTCGTCCGCCATGGGAGGCCGTCGGGATTTGCGAGGCTGGACTTGCAAAGGTTCAACCAGTTCGAGCCCTAACTCCTTATATCCCGACCTTGTTGAGGACATGCAAAGAAAAACAGAGAAAAAGCAGACCGCTCTGATACCACTGATCCGGATTTAAATAGGAACGCAACAAATTACAGAGATAACCATATACACAAATATGCAGCGGAAATAATACTTCATTTCATTAATGGAAAATACTGAAATATGCTTACAATCAGAAATGGAAATAAACTAGCTAGGGCGATGGTAGCTTATCTCTGAGAAGAGATGTGATGGCTACATGCCTCTGAACTATGTTACAATGAGGCTCAAAGGCCTATTTATTGTTCGGAAAATAATGGAAAACCCTTAACATTCCAAAACCTAACCCTAGGAGATGAAACGCCAAACTGTGGGCCTCGTTTGGGGGTAAGTTGGTACATCAACTTCCCGGGGTTGTAACTTTGGCATATGATCTCCGTTTGATGTGTACAATAGCTCATTAGAAAGATCTATTCGAGCACTATCATTGTTGGAACGGGCAACATGGTCCATTCCATGGACCCATGTTGCCTCCAGATTCCCCAAAAAACGTCGTTTAGGGCCTCAAAACGGCTCCGGAAGTTCAGGACTCGAAAAACTGCTAAAAATAGTAAGTTGTGCTACAATTAAGGAAACTGAAAATGCTGAGAAAGACAATGGTGGGGGTCCAGGTGGACTTGGCAGGTGGCCACCAATATCCACCTGTATCAGCCAAGGTGATAGGACTGAGCCCTAGCACTATGTAATGTGCACATGGGAAATATTGTACTATAGATTGGGTATTCTCATAGGCCAAGCTTTAATCTTGAGCCTTGGATTTACGCAATGCCCAACTGGGCAAGGCAGTGCATGGCCAAGTGAAATGCAAATATTCTTAGTGAGGGTGTAAGAAATAATCATATCTAAGTGATAATGCAAGTTTAAGCGTAGATATGAATAAGTATGGATAGATCAATGTGAATCAAGTGTAGAAACTCAACGAACAGAACGAAAAACAAATCTGTAAGGAGAGTTTCTAAAATGGTGATCATGGGTGTGCAAAACAAGAAAACAGATGCGACACTTATGAAAGGCGAATGAAAAACTGAATCAACACTTATAAAAGCTAATATAAGTTAAAAATCCCACAACCAAGAATATAAACAAGAAAAACAACACTCACAAAAGTGAAACAATGAAAAGCAACAGAAGAAGCGGCAAAAGACGACAAAAGAAAAACTGACCCGGAAAAGTGATAGAAACTTCACTAGAGGATCCTTGATCTCCTTGGGAATGCTAGAGCTCCAAGATAAAATATACAAATGAGCTCTATAGGCATAAATTATATAGATTTGGGCAGATTAGGGTTTATGATGCGCATGCCTAAAATTAAGGAAAAAACGACACTTGATGGAAATTTCTAAAAATATCAACAGTGCCACCATGGGGAAACTAACAATGACACCCTATTTTCTAGGGATTCTCTTTTGTTTTTTTTATTTTTTTTGGGGAAACTTGCCATGCACACTCCTAAGGAAGATTGCACAATTTCGGGGAGTTGGGAAACTTCGCAGCTTAGTGTATTGCACAATTTCTAAGAACAAGGGATGGATTGCATATTTTCTGAGCTTAGTGCTAGGCTACCATCCATAACTGCACAATTCTCAAGCTCAAGGTTGGCCTTCCATTCTGGATTGTGTAGTTTCCATCATCAAGGCTAGTTTTCCTTCCAAGATTACGCAGTTTTGGGAGGCAAGCCTAGGCCTATTGCAAGGTCAAGTCATAAGGTTAACTTGTGACTCTAAATATTAGATCAGTATCAAAACAAGAAAACACAAGAACAACATAAAAGGATAAGTCTTAATTTCAGAATGAATACTTAATGACAATAAAAGATAAGCTTCTATGGATAGAAGAGAAGGCTCCAAAATCAAAGTATAGGTAAAATTTTGGAGGGTGGTTGTAGCAACTACAACACTTTGCGACACACTGGGAAACTACAAATCTTTGTATGGGTCTTGTCTCATGCAAAACAAGTCTAACTCTTCAGGAAGCATTGTTTAGTTCATTTATTACCATAGCTTCTTCACTTAGCTTGCATTAAACATATATTCCTACCATTCTCTTCATCAGTGGCACACTTAACCAAGCCAAGTCAAACTAATTTATTTCGATTGGGGATGAGGAGTATATAGATACACAAGTGAAAAATATTTTCAAATTCTTATTTTTCATCTCTGGTGTTGCTTTGCTTCCAGCAAGCCTTGATAGTACCCCAACAGAGCCACTTCAAGAACACAAACATTGCTTCGTTGTCATAGAACATGAATAGTACCTCGACGAAGTTTCTTGCTTCACTTCTCTATGCAAGAAGCCCTTCTCTTCTTTCGCCTTTATTTTATTTTTTCATTTTTTTCATTTTGTTCATAGAAATGTGCATAAGAACTTATTGATTTAGTGAGGTGGAAGAGGGATCCCGACTTGTTGAGAGAAGAAGAGGTTTTCCCTTCAGAGAAGGATATATATATATAAATATATATATATATATTATATTATATATATATATTATATACTTTGAACACACACTTGTTAAGGATTTCCTCCCCTTCTTACTCTACTTGATTTAGTTGGCAAGGAATAACGGAAAACAAGAGACTGATTAGAATAGGTGGTACTAGTTATAGGTTCAAGCATCATGATTATACTATTGTTTTCCTCAAAAAGAACATATTTTCCATCAAAGTATCATCAACTAAAAGATGCAATATTCACACAAAGAGAGGGAATAAACATATAACCAAGTGTTGACAATAGCATAAACTTCCTCTTGGACTTCACCATGCTTGCTCTGGGAATTTAACATGGTCTCATGTGGAAGCTATACTACGACTTGAAAAGAAATGAAAATAAAGGGGTGGAGTAGAAAGTAAACAAAAACAAAGAAAACAACAAAAAACTACCCCTACTCCTAAACTAATAGGAAATAGGCCAAACTTATGTAAAATGAAGCTTCCAGTGTAACCACCAATGCATCGACTCGCCTACAAGGTGAGGGACTTCATGTCAAGAAAGATATTCAATAAGAACAACAGACAAAAAATATAAGCCAATACACACCATGACATTCGAAGTTTGAAAATGTATGCAAAAAAGTATGAAAGAAAAATGCATGCAATGCATTACGCTGATGCACTATGGTGTTTAAACAAACTGTGAATCAAAGAGATGTAAGACCAAGATTTTGAACTTCAAAATTGGGAAAAGATATAGAAAGAATAAAACTTGCATTTCGTCATAGTACTCACCAGGTATAACTCCTCCAATAACTGAGCGATAGGATTGTCCAGAATAGATGGAGGATGTGAAAATCATGAAACTGATTGATTTTCAATGTGTGCGGCAGAGTGATGAGGAGCCTTGAAATAAATAGCATTTTTCTGATCAGAATTAGAACTGGCCCCAAGACTACAATAACCAAACATAATCATCATCTTAGGTTGAAGTGCCTCGATATCTTTCGAAAGTTCCAAATCATCAGAAGATGGATCATGAAAGATCGGTGGCTTAGAAAGACTGACAATGGAAAACTCATAGTTGTGACCAAATGAATAAGTGAATAGATCACAACAACCACAATCATAAAGTTCAATATTGAAAATAGAGGCATCCTCATGATCTAATGAATCGTAAAGAGGGGAAGATTGAAAACAAGAAATTTCACCCACTATCTCTTCAAAATGATGGGATGGTAGATTGGAGAGATTGAGAAGATAATATTTTTCCTCTTCGCATTCAGATGAAATAATGACATTCCACAAGTTCTAAGTATGATCATTAGAAAATAAAATTTTCCAAGATTCAAAAGGAGTGAAAAAATCATGGAAATGTCAGGATAATGAGGAAGAGATGCGAAAGGAGAAGAATTAACCTTCATCATAGATTCTTGTTTAGATATGGACTCCCACACATAGTTAACATAAATGATATCGCATGTCGATTTCTCAACACCAAATCCATCCTCAACTTGAACCTCATGAGTATCAAAAGAAATAGTTGAAACGAGAGAACACAACAACACACAATCAGGAGGACCAAAGGAAGTGATAAATGGAGGAAGAGGAGAAAAAACTTCATTGCAAACATGAAATTCACAATCCAAACCTGCATTGAAATCATGAGTATGTGGGGTGGGAGAAGATGGTGGTAAATAAAAAGATGAATTCTCAAGTTCTCCTTCAACCTATCGAAATGGAGTTGTTTGATGAGGAGAACACGAAGAGTCACTTGGAACAGCAATTCATTCGTCACGAATTTTGAAGCTCTTTAACCAAGGTATGTTGGGAGGCTTTCGAAAGAATCATATACATGCAGATTCATTGAAATGTGAACAAGAAATTCAAATTTATCTTTCATCAAATTCCAATCAACATCATCTTTAGAAAATTCAAAGCAAAAATGAATGAAATGATGGTGAAAATCATCAAGATATTCATTAGTTTCCTTTCTGAATTGCATTATTTTCTTGAACAAAAATTTATAATCATACCTATCAAAGGCACAGTATGCTAGAAAATGAGCGGAGTGCTAAAAAATTGTTGTTCCGCCCTCGCCATTGAATTTAAAATTTGACAAGTCATTAATTATTTTGTGGGCACTTTCAGATTTGCGATTCTAGAAAAACATGCCGAGGTTAAGATTGGGAAGAAGCCATTAGAGATGCATAAGGTTCAACTAGACTTCATGGGCTCATATTTTCATATGTTTATTCTTCTAGCACCAGAAATGTTGACGGTGTTGGACCTACCAACATTCAGGGGATCTCCCCGATCTAAAGTCCCAATTAGACCTCACACCATTTGGTGTAGGCAACCCATTTGGAATACTTCCCTGTTGTCGATGCAGTGGATGTTAATGATATTCCATGGATGCAATAATGCATAGAGTGATGTATGGTGACTTTGATGAGAGAAAGTGTGTGACCCTGTGGAGAGTCAAGTGTGATGCATGAAGGTTCTACCACACAGAAGGGAAAATGAATGAGTCCCTTAGAATCCCGTAACAGTATGCAACTTTAAAGTAACACACAAGCATAAATGACATCACGAGCTAATATGCAAAATAGTTCACGTTAATAATGATGGAATTAAACAATAACACACATTCAAGGAAATTCATACCAATGCAAACAAAATAGTTCATAAGCATAAGTGTAAGTTGAATAACATACATTGGAAACATAACAAGAATAGTCCTACCATATTTACAACATAAGCATGAAAAGGTGTCAGTGCTGAGCTTTTATTAAGTGAAAATACTAATCATACATATACCATTGATGGGCCACTAGCCCTAATAGTGGAATGTGAAGTCAACATCACCTTCTCCTCCAAAGAGAGACACTCCCTCTATGCTATGGAGAAGCCAGGGCCCTCACAAAACTCTTAAGCTCCTAATTCTAAGCCTAAGACTAGCCAAAATTTTAGCTCACAAAATCCCTAAACATGAGATATGAGGATATATTTATAATAAGAGCGGGTGAACCTTCAACTCCCCTTTGTGACTTTTGGAATTCCCCATGACTCTTCAACTTCTTTAAACAATGACTCATTATATTACATAATGACTCTTCACATTCCAATATTGACACTTTGAATTCCACTTACACATTAATTACAAATAATATTGCAATACACTCGTAACCATATTGGAAAAGACTGGGTAGAGCTGACCAGATAGCCTAATAAGACAAACCACTATGATTCTTGAGTTTGGGGAAAATCAATCTCAACAACTTCCACTTGATATCTTTTGGTCACGTATCGGTGCCAAGATTGGTACTATGTGATGATATCCCCAAAATGTGTGATGGTGTCTGATTGGAAGTAGACTCTAGCCTCCATGGAATGTGAGTATAATGATTTGGAACCAGTTTGAGCTTCCTTCTAGAGTAGGAGCAACATTGTGTTCACTTGGACTGAAGCACCAATGTACTTATGCATATTCTGTTTTTTCAGCTGAAATTATTCCTTGGTGGAAATATGTCTAAGTTTCTCCAAGTATTCTTCTATCTCCTTCCTAACCTAGTTCTTTGGTTTGGCTTTAGTGAGTAAGCCAATTGATGGGATCCTGTTTCAGTTCACCAGGAAATCTAGACTATTCTATAACCATGCATATGAGGCCTAAATGTTACCAATGAGTGAGGTGAGTTGTTTATTGTTCTAGACCGGCATCCAAACTCTTTTTTTCTCTAGCTCTGCATGTTTCTTTGTTTTCTTTCCCAAGCCAAGCAGTGCCCCTTTGTATCACATTAACCATTTATGCCCAATAACAATGGAAACTTGTACATTCCTGAGAGTTTTGACAAAGTCTCTACACTTTTGTTGCAAGTCGTGAAAGTGGACGACAACTTTATGAATGGTAACAAGCTCCTCATAAATATTCTACATGGTCTCTCCAAGTGTCGATACTTCACCTATTATCGTTGCCTTCACTTCCTCCAAGTGGAATTGTGCGGAAGATACATTCTGAGCTACTACGCGGAGTTTTTCTACTTCTTTCCTAACTTCCTTCAATTTCTATGCTAGTTGTTTATTCTCGGCCATTAAATACTCAGTGTTTGACTTTGCTGCACTTACGAAGACCAAGCTGGTTGTGGCAATGACATTGGGATTCTTCCTAATGTCCACCACAATCACCCTTCATCTAATAAATGTAGGAGATGGGAGGTCATCCAAAAAATTCTTATTACGCGCTTGTACAATATTTTTATGAAATACATCGTAAAACATATTTTACGTGTCCATGAATGAATCTTCATCAAGAGGAACAAAGTCCTCTTCCTCGCTTGGAGCTAACTCTGTTTTTGGAGGTGGTAGAGTATGAACAATAACCTATTGTGTGCTAGGCATTAGGTCGACATCTTGATTCTGTGGCTTTGGTTCCTCCTCCATGTCTACAATCTCAATCAATTCTTGAATCTAATGTGCAAGCTCCTCGTCCTGTATTTGTCTTCTCTCCTCCTCTAGTTGTCGGTTCTATTCTTTCTCTTCAACGTGTTTCCACATTGTTTCTTATACTATTTCTCTTTTCCTTTCTTCTTCTTCCTTCTTTTGCTTCTCTTCTTGTTCTTATTTCCGATTTTCTTCCTCTAATCTCATCTGATCCTCACTCTTCCTCCATTATTCTCTTTGCATCCTTCATTTCCTCTTTGCCTCTACTACTAAAACCAGTTTCATAATAGCTAGATTTTCTTTCATCTTGTGTCTTTGTTCTCCCTGGAATATAAGAAACCTTTCTCTTTCACTTATCACGCACGAGGTTGCTCCCTTCTACTAGCACTTCTTCAAGAGTAGATTTGTTCTGCAGAGTCACATGTGAAGCTATTGCAAAACTCACCAGCTCATGGGACTTAGAGGCATTATAACAATTCTTCCATGGATCCTCCTTGGGCCAGTGAAATGTCCTACTAAGCCACTGGAAGTGAATTCTCACATAGTGTCTTTGCAAATATCATGGAGATCGTATGGATTAAAGTCCCATGTACTGAATGAAAACTTCTCTATCACCCTTCCTTCGTTATCCATGACCTTCAAGTTCTTTATCTCATATAATCCAATTTGCATAGGAAGAGTTGGCCAAGGTGCTTTCTTCTTCTTGTACAAAGTTGTTGACAACCCTGTGGAGAGATGATATGCAACTTATTTCATGAAAATCTTCTCGGTGGCATACCTTGGCAAAATATGTGGCGACTTCTAACTGTCAAACACTCTAAGGAAGGTGACATTCGATGAGGAAAAGAAATTTGTGATCTCCAATATGGCTTCCATTGCCCCGCGTGATGTGCAAGGTGCTTCTTCCACAAAGATCATCTTATATAGCAGAATGAGGAAGTGGTTAGTTAACATCTCCATAAATTATCTATGGATATAATCCAAGAGAAATTTGTATTGGATTTTCATGGCAAGATCTCAAGGTTTCAAAGTCTAGTTCATGCGAGGGAAGGAAATGTGTGCAGATATTGTATCGAGTAAATATGCAGACATGTAAAATATCCCTTTCCTACCCTTGGGAGGATTCACGGCATTAGCCACATGGATACTTAACTATAAAAACAATAAGTCTGACCAGTTGAACGAATTCCCCTCGTTCACAAATCGGTTCAATAAGATTTCCCATCCTCTGGGAAAGGTCACAGTGCTCTGCAGACCATAGATTCTACAAGATGTGATGATCAACAACTGATAGGCCCTCCTGAGAGATTATTTCTTTTATGTGTTGGTGGGTGTCTGTCAGAACATTGCTGGCACTTTCACCCAACCTCTAACAATGTCATTTGTGCCCAAATAGTTGTTGTGGCATAGAAGTATGAATCCATGTGCGATTTTGGGTCAGGAAAATGGTACATAAAAGGATAATCTGCTGCAAGAAACATAGCAAGATTTTGTCCATTAGCATTGTTCAAGTTCATATCCTTCACATCAACATGTGAAACAATCCAGCTCATCACATCTACACATGGGAAGGTTCGATACCTGAATCAAATCATATGTAGCCTTGATTTTTACACATTAAGATATACATGTCAGTCCTCTAGATATGCTTTGAAGCTCTTTGCTGAGAAAGCTTTGTTCACTTTCTCCCATGTAAGATCTGATTCCTTTTCCACAAACAATTGAGTATCGAAATATACTAGCAAGTTTACTAGCATACTCTCAACTGCTTCCTCGGTACTTCTTTCTATGGTATCTTTTGAAGAAACTCTCTTAGGTGCCATGATAAAAGTGATTGCTGGAGAGAAATGCTCAATACATGTGATACCTATAGAAGGTAAAGGAACTTGTGGAAAGATTACATTGTCTTTTGCAAATGTAATTTCAAAGCAAGATTAGGCAGAAAACACATGGACTTATGAGAAATATTATGTAATTATCATGATCAAGTGGGGGAGAATGGCTTAGGGAATTGTGCATTGTGTAGTCTCAACAACCAATGATTCAGCCTGAGGCTTGAAATTGCACAATGCGCAGTTCATCTTGGGTAGTGATAGGGAAAGACTATGCATTGCATAGTCTGAGTGGCCAAGGTGGTAGGACTGAGCCCTGGGATTGCGCAATGTGTATTTGGGCTAGCCTATATTGTGCCTTGTGCAGTCTGAGAGGCTAAGCTCTTAGCTTGAGCCTTGAACTTGAACAATGCCCAGCTCGACAAGGCAATGCATGCCAAGTGAAGTGCAGATATGCCCAGTGAGGGTGTAAGAAACAAGCAGATCTAAGTGATAATGCAATTTAAAGTGAAAACCTAACTAAGTATGGATATATCAATGTGAATCAAGTGTAGAAACTCAAAAAACAAAAGGAAAAACAAATATGCAAGGAGTGTTGCCGAAATGATGATCACAGTTGTGCATAACAAGAAAATTGATGTGACACTTATGAAAGGCAAATGAAAAACTGAATCAACACTTCTAGAAGCTAAGATAAGTTAAAACACTAGCAACCATGAAAAGCAATGCAAACTCCATCGAAGGCTCCTTGATCTCCTTGGGAATGTTAGAGATCCAATATTTAATGTAAAAATGAGCTCTAGAGGTGTTAATTAAATAGATCTGGGAAGATTAGGGTTTATGACGCGCATGTCTAAAATCGAGGAAAAAGTGACACTTCGTGAGAATTTCTAAAAATAACAATTGTGCCACCATGTGGAGACTAACAATGACTCCCTATTTTCTAGGGATGATTTTTCACTTTTTTACTTTCTTACTTTTTTTGTTTTTGCGAAAGTTTCCAAGCACACTACCAAGCAAGATTGTGCAATTTCAGGGAACTATGAAACTTCCCAGCTCATTGCATTCTGTAATTTCTAAGCACAATGGATGGATTGCACATTTTCTGAGCTTAGTGTTTGGCTGCCATCCATGACTATGCAATTCTCAAGCTCAAGGTTGAGCTTCCATTCTGGTTAGCATAGTTTCCATCATCACGTTGGTTTGCCTTCCAAGATTGTGCAATTTCGAGGGGATAGCCCAGGACTGCTGCAAGGTAAAGTCAGAAGGTTAGCTTGTGAATTAAAAGATCAGATTAGTATCAAAACAAGCAAAACACAAGCACAACACAAAAGGATAAGTCTTAGTTTCAACACAAATACATGACAACAGTAAAAGATAAGATCCTATGGAGAGAATGTAAGGCTCCAAAATCAAAGCATAGGAAAAATATTGGAGGGTGGTTGTAGCAGCTACATCAGTTTTTAAGTCAGTCTTTCAAGTCTCTTTTTCTTTTACTCAAACCTGGTGATTGTTGAATTTTGTAGCTATGCTTAGTCTTCATCATTAATATTTTATCCCTTGATGTGTTTGCAATGATAAATATAAAGCATGTTATTCATTTTATTGTCAAAAGAGAAATTTTAAGGCATGTTCTTCGTGTCCTTTTCAAAAGAGATAATTTGAATTTGAAAATTAAATTTTTGGCTCTAAACAAGCCAAGTGTGCCCTTCTCCTAATCAAGTCGGACCAAGTCAAAGAGGCACCCATTTGGCCATTGAGAATTATATATATAATGCTTTTCATCCTCCTTCTCAGGTAAGAAGTTCAAATAATCTGAGGCAAAAAGAAAAGGGTGGATTTGAGGCAACAAATATGATGAATCTAAGGATTGTTCAAAGAAAAATTTGAGGTTCAAGTGCAGGATCGAATTTTTTAGAGTAGAACCAAATCTTCATGGAAGGAAATAGGTTGAATTTCAAGGTGTAGAAGGAGACCACATTTTGTCCTAAGGAAATCAGATTAGACTAAGTTTGTTGGGCCCACTTATGGCTTGACTAGGTTTGATCAAGTCTTTTTGTTGGTCAGTTTGATCTTGTTAATGACTAGAATATCTAGGCGTGTCTCTTTTTGAACTGGAGAATTTCTCCAAGGAAAGGTTGCTGAGATTTTCCTCCACGTGGGTTTTCCCAGTGTAAATGTTTTGTGTTCTTTTTTGGCCATTTCTTTATGATCCTACTCTTATTTTATTTTATTATTGAAATCCTATGTGTAATTTCTTTATGATAAATATTTATGCAATAAAATATTAACCTCAGAGAAATTATCAGAAGTAATTATCATTTTAAAGGATGCTTGAAAATCAACATGATATCAAAGCTTATGGTATAAGATAAACCTTGAAGAAGTCGTTCTTGTTACCCTGTAGGAAGTGATTCTGTCACTACCACTAGAAGCCTTGTCTCAAGAATTAAAATTCGAAGTCAATGATGAAATCATCATAAATTATTTAGGATGAAAATCTGTTGGAAAATGAGTCCTAGTTAAAAGTCATAGTTTCAATGAAGAATAAATATATACGAGAAAAATTTCCATGAATTTTGTCAAGATTATGAAGAATTCAAAAACCCTATTCCTTAGTTTTATTAAAACAAGGTCGAAAAGGATACCTCAATCTGGTTGCATAAAGTTGAAAGGCCTTAAAGCTAGTCTCAAGGAGGATGAGAAAGCCTCGAGGCTAATGATAGAAAGGTCAAATGACTTCACAAATGACCTTAGAAAAACCCAAAATATCATAGTTAGCATATAATTTGTTTTGGGGTGTAATCCTTTTGTGATTTGATTTATTTTTCATAAGATAGAATCGTTGAAGCATAAATTATTTATGATTATAAGCATAATGAGCCTCCATCAATAAGGACGAGAGGTATGAATAATCAGGCTAAAATAATTTTGAAGATAATTTTGCTGATAGGAGTATATATTTCAAAAAAGGGTGAAAGTGGGCTTGCAGATTTTTTTTTTTTTAATGAATGGCTAAGATGTGAGAATCAACGAATATTCTTCGTCCGATGTCTAAAAGGAGGGATGGGATTTTAGCAAGCTCTGCATCATGCACGTTACCACGTTACCGTCATTTGGTGTACTGCTTTTGCATGTGGCATGTCTTCACTAGGTAGCTCAGAACGGGGACGATAATATGACTTGGTCGTGGAAACTGCAACACCAACCACAGTCGTAAATTCCAATTGAAAGAGACCAAAAATGCTGGTATGAACTAGTCTTTGAATTTAAAATAAAAATAAAACAATGAGGTTTTTGCTTTGAAATCTTTAGAGTTACAAATATTGTGCGGTGGATGAGGTTTACTTCAGTGGTATTCTTTACCTATTTGTTATATAATCAAACACCTTTCCTTCATAGTTAGAGATTTGGATTTAATTCAATGAATCAAAAGAAAAAAATAATGCAACCATAAAAAAGTTTTCCGAAGTCTCATGAAGTGAATTTTATCATCATTATTCTTTTTGTACAATTTGTTAACAATTTGGATTCTCTTTTTTCCATTGTTAACCTATATATGTTGAATAATTTGCATTCTTTACTTTAGATATATTATGAATCGAATTTATGTGAATTTTAGTACGTATGGTAAGTGTTTCTAGGTGGTATATTTTAATTATGCATCGAATTGATTGAATGGTTAAGCAATAATGTTGAATTTTTTCATGAAATATTAATTTACTTCGAATCGCAATGATGCACACATGAATCTGGTTGGATTGTAGATATTTCTACAATCTCGCTAGTAATAAAAACCCAATACAATATTCATGGCCACTAATCCATTACCAAACAAAAGACTTGTTGGATTGTAGATATTTCTCCCATGCCTAGTAATAAAAACCCAATACGACATTCATGGCCACTAATCCCTTACCAAACAAAAGACCAAAACCATCAGGACACTTTCAATTCACAAAGCTTCATTATTATTAAATACATTCCATTAATAATTAATTATTATTAATTAATTACTATTATGATTATGATTATGATTGTGCATGCAGTTAAAATATGCCTATTAAAGACACTTTCAATTCACAAAGGTTCCTTATTATTAAATACATTCAATTAATAATTAATTACTATTATGATTATGATTGTGCATGTAGTTAATATATGCTTATCCACATATCTCAACCACGTTTAATAGTGTGGTTGTGATAGTTCTATCTAAAGATAAGTCAACATTGTCATTTACTTGTGCATGAGATCTACATTTTAATATTTGAATTATGGAAAGCACTATACTCAAAAGAAGGGATTGTATTGATGACAAGTTTGAGGTATTTCATGGACCTCATGCCTAGTTCCCTCTTAAACATCTGATATGGCTACTAGAACTAATATAATATACAATACATGTTGTCTAAATAAAAAGGACTAACACATTAAGTGGCAAGGTTGAAGTGTCGAAGATCTAAGAAAGCATGAGTATGTTTTCATGCAAAGCACATCACAATGATAGGTTGTTCTATGATGAATATGAAGCCTAAAAAATGCAGATATATAAAGAGACTAGTGAAGCTATAATATGCAGTTAATTCTCGGAATAAAAGCATCATAATTTGGGCAAGATAAGGTCAATATTGAACATTGAACGAACCTATGTTCTTCGAAGATGTTTCAATGTGTTCAAAAGCTGGATATTGAAGCTACAAGATTTTAAAAGATCCTTGAAGACGCATTATGAATTCTATATGGACACTTAGTTTTAGAATCTATTTCTTGCACATCAAGGAAAGAAGCAAAAGTATCATTGTCTTGCATGTGAAGAAGCACACACTCATAACAATTGAAAAAGAGACTGAGTCCCTATTTAAGTTTAGAGAGAAAATATCTCTTGATAAGTTCAAGTCATTTAAAAATTTAGTATTTTCCTATCAGTACTATAACAAGCCAAGGACATAAATGATTGAAGACATGCTGGATTGAAGTTCTTGAATGGACCTATTATTAAAATATCTAAGCTTCTAAAACATTGGTGTCATATATGCTACTATGGATATTTAAGTGCTGAGATCTATTTTTGTAAATATAATTCTTATCTAATAATGATGAATTTTATTCTTTGCAAATTGAAAATGGAGACGAAGTTTGTATGGGCAAAATATTGTTGTTGCTACAATGGTTGTGAGAAATTTGAATTACTTGATTTAGAGAGATCAAGGAAAATAATTGAACAAAACATCATTGATCGATTGATGACAATGGTGGAGTTCATCTCATGTGTAAAGAGCATACAAATTCTAGGGTTTTGACATTTTGATATGAAAATTGGAAATCTAGAGTTTGATAACCCTAGCTAGCTAAAAAGGCTTGGATAAGAAATCCTTAGGGTTTATGGGAAAACCATAGAACTAAACCTAGATTAATGTTTCTGTTGAAAGAAGAAGCCATAAGACATGCAAAGGGAGAATGACATCATATTGATGAGGAATGACATTAATAAATTTGCAAGATGGATATAAGAAGGCTAAGATCAAGAGTGAGCTAATAAATTCCCATTTATCCTTAAAATATAAGTATCTTATATCTCTCTTCCTTGATTATTATTGTTATTATTTTACTATTAGTTAGCCTCTTGTCTTTATTTCTTTTGTTGGGTTGTAATTATTCTTCCATGGTATCCTAGTGAGGATTGCAACTATATATAAAAGACTGCAAATTCTCTAGCAATAAATGGAAGTAGTGGAATAACAAAGAAAAGTTTGTGAAAAAAGGACTTTCCAAGGATCAATGATTTGTATTGAGAGATATTGTACTAGACGATATTTGAGCTTAGAGGGAGCAAATAGATCAGAATGTTTACCTTGATTGTGCCAAATACAAGTTAATGGTGACTTCCAAATAGATCTATAAGATCTAGAAAATGCATATGACACCAAATAAACAAGATTTGAGAAGGTTCTCCCAGAAATTGGGAAAGGATCATGAAAAGACATATCCTTCACTTTCTAAGTACACTTCTATTAAAATTATTGTTTCTCCTTTTACAGAATTATATCAGATGGATGTAGAGGATGTTTTTATCCATAAAGAATTCGAGGAAGAAGTGTTCATGGAATCACCTCAAGGCTTTGTGGGTCATGAAGAAGTATCTTTCTTATAGAATATTGCACCCAAATTTTAGATTGATGGATCAAGGTTGATCCTATATGTTTTGTTTCTAACAGAAGCATAAGGACTCATCTCTCAGAGCGAGTAGTTTTGGCATAAAGATTTGCTTCCATAACAAAGGGAGAAGTTAGGGAGCCTTGTTTTAGCTTTATAAGGAGTTGACCTCTGAATTTGAGATGATGGATTATCATTTACATTTCCAGGATCGATAACTAATATGATATGAAGCAACAATTGTATATGGAGTAGCCATGATTGTCACAAGAGAAGTTATTTCGAAAAGAGCACCTAGTTAGGGTAACCAAAAAGTAGCATATTAACTTATGGTTGAGCTAAGGCATGAAACTCAACATGGTATAGTTGGTCATGACACAATCATCTATGGTTTGAGATGTGTCTCAAACAGTGAAGTACAACTGCAGTGATTTTCATATTTAGATTGGGAAAAGAGTACAAAAGACAAAGAGTTGACTTTAGTTTGGTCTTCATTAGGATTTGGTGGATAAGGAGGAAGTAGACATCTATTGCACTTTGTACTGCAAAGGTCGAGAATATTGCAAATTATCTGGCAAGTTGAGAAAAAATATGGGTTTAGAGGCTATTTGCAAGACTTCTTTGATCAGGTACAGGTGATGATAATGATGACAGGTCAAAGCATAGTGAGAACTAGTATCAAGACATGATACAAAAGGAACAAGTATGACTCCAATATTGTTCTACAATCAAGCAAATTGCTAACAAATTATTTTCCCAATACAAAGTTTGTATACTTTAGGGACAAACCTGGATTGATTAAGCATGTCTCTCTTAGGAAGAGAGAGTGATGAAATTGCACCATCAAGGACAATATTTCTCCCTAGGTTAGGTTGACAAAGGGTAGGTAAAATTATCAAAAGTATTGATAATATCATGGATAATCATTCTTCCAATGTCAAGTATATTGACCAGATTAGGAAAATTGGTCCAACATAGGAGAATCATTCTTCTCGTGTCAAGTATATTGACCATATTAGGAAGAATGGTCTAGGAGAGTGTTGGTGTCCCAAATTTCCCTATTGTTACCCCATTTCTATAAACATTAACCTCTATTTTATCTCAACTTAAACCTCTCTTTCCTGCACTAGTCCAAGATAACTACCTATTCTTGCATATGATTCGTATTCTACATTAAGATTTATTAATATACTTTATTAATCATTTTTACATAGATTTCATGCCTATTAAGTAATTCTTGTAACTTATGAAAATTTCCTAGAAGTAATTGAGGAATTTAGTGTTGATTATGAGTTAGTATGATCAGTGCAGGCAGATTCCTACATCACCACGATGATTGGTCCGAGATTTCTGTGAGCTGAAACTTTCCACACTAACGTTTTGATCCATGACTCCGAGTTCGGTTTCTGATTAACTGAGGGTGGATATTAGTGGCACACAATCAAGGAGTTTTTCCAAGGATGGTCTACGGCCAATGAAGTACACATTCCATTATAACTATTACCCAATTTTGTATTGTTTGGTTGTTAGTCTGTTCGGCCAAAAGGCCTAAATAAGAAAATGGTTGTAATTAGTTGAACATGGCTAAGGCCAAAAGGATGTATAAAATATAGATTGTAGGTAGAGCTAGCTAGCAATCCTTAGACTATAATTTCATTTTCTATGTAATCTCATATCGCCCTCGACTTTGTGCTGGACTCGCACTACTATGTACATTTGTTGATCAAGTAATATAAGGAATCCACCATGTTATCCATGCACTGTGTTTAATTTATCTTTGATGCGTACTTGAGTGTTGAATATTTTTGTTTCTTAAATGGGAAACGAGTTGGTTGGCTAGGGCCTAGCCAACCCAACTCGCTTACCCTTGTGCTTTCATTATTCGGAAAGATTGTGTGGATATTTCCCTTTGCAGTTGCATAGTGTGAACAATTTTATATTTATTTCTGAAGTTCTGATTTAAATCTATTTCACAGTTAAGTGTGAAACGGATCCGTGGCTTGGGAGTTAATTGAGTTATTTCTTTTCTCTAATTCCAATATTGCATTTCTTTACTCACAGTTCTTATCTTGATTTGCTTCCACTTGGATCGTGCAGGAAACCCTTTTCATGTACCAGTGCATGTGATTTCCTTCCCTTCGGTTCAGTCATTTATTTTACAACGAACATTTCATTTCTTTCCCTCATTATCATTTCAGTTATTCTTGCAAGCAAATGGACTACTAATTTCAGTAATTGTCTTCAACATTAAAATTATATTTTTGAAGGATCTCAGAACAATTGCATGGATTTATCATAGTCACATTATACTTGCATTTTATGCTTTACGACCAAGGAATAGAAACACTTTAAGTGGATTGTTGAAGTTAGATGATACATGCAGATCACTTAGACTACTGCTTTGATTACTTCGAATTGCTTTCATTTCATGAAGTTTACTTCCCTTGCAAGATTTAATTAATTAAAGAATTTCTTTTCCATAGATAATTTATCTCAGAATTTCATTTTCAATTACAATTCTTTTTCAGCACGTCTTTCAATCTTTTCGAAAGTAAATTAGAAACTTGGTGAAGGAAACTCTGCCTCAGTGCAAGAGCTGGCCTCTTGTCACAGAAACAGAGTGCTCTAAGCTCCGAGGCTTAGAGCACCTCCACAAAGACATAAATCTTCAGTAAGGGAGGTAAAATATACTTTTACACAAAGGCACTTTACCTGCACTAGTGCAAGCACATTGCAATAGTACAAGAACAGGTTGTTTGTGTAGAAGGAAGATCAAGAGGAAAACAGATCTCTGTAAGGGCCCACTTATCAAAATGTTAGCCATCTATTTGAAGATAAACATATAATTTCCTTCCAACATTTAA
>APFE030393110.1:0-11595 GCA_000404065.3 Pinus taeda | reverse complement strand
TCCAAAACCTAACCCTGGAAGATGAAACGCCAAATTGTGGGCCTCGTTTTTGGGTAAGTTGGTACATCAACTTCCCGGGGTCGCGAATTGGTTGTCTTATCTCCGTTTGATGCACATGATAGCTCGTTGGAAAGATCTCTCCGAGGACTATGACGGAAAAGACGATTTTTAGTCACGAAAAATTGTTGGCGGTATATTGCCCAAAAAACGTCGTTTAGGGCCTCAAAACGGCTCCGGAAGTTTAGGACCCGAAAAACTGCTAAAAATAGTAAATTGTGCTATAATTAAGGAAACTGAAAAAAACTGCATGAAGCACTAGAGGGGATCCAAGTCGAATTAGCGGGTGGCCACGAATATCCACCTGGATCAATTGAGGAGATGAAAATGGAGATGTGTGATATGAGGGAGGTAACAGGGCATAGTTTTTAAATGTAGGAATGGTAGTGGGGTGCTAGAAAATGAAATTTAGGAATGGGATTATGTTACTAGGGTTTTGAATTTAGTAGGACACCAAAACACAATGAAACACCATATAATTCAACTGTGGAGGAGAGGAGTGATATGATTTCAACCTACTTGTTTGCTGGAGCATGTTGGTGACACATTTTGAAGCTTGGAGATGATGTGTTGCTCTTTGGGCAATCTCTAGACATTTTCAGGCAAACGTGCAGTAATCTAGTCAAACACACAACACTCTTAATAGGCATGCAACACTCTTAACAGGCATGCAAAGCCCTTAGGAAATGCATAACGTTTTAAGGCAAACACGTAACACTGGTTCAAAACGTGCCCTCTGCCCCCATTTTGCACAATTTCATTTAAAACTCAAAAATTCCCTTTTGTTGAGGATGCTTTGAGAGTGTAGGAGTGCAAATGAATGTTGAATTGATGTCTTTGAGGGCTTTTATACTTGAATGGGTTTAATTTATGCTTTGAAAACCCATTTTCTAATGTTTCGTGTCACTTTTCAAATTTTCACAGTAATGCTCTTTGACCTCTGACTTTTTCCTTTGCAGGTGGATGATGTTGGAAATAAAGTTTGAGTGAACATATTAGGAATATTAACTTATTACATATAATGAACATAAAATTACATAAATAAATAAAAATATTACATTTCTTTTTTTGAAATAAAATTACAATATGAAACCAAACCATACTTTGGAATGAAAATTAGAGCTCGAGCAACCATAGTTACATGTTTGGAAATCCTCTTTGAATGAAAAACGGATATTATTTCTTTCACTCTCATGCTTTTGTTGGCCTTATGCAGTGACTGGTGTTTCATTGGATCTTGGAGGAATGAAACCTAGTGACCTAATGGGACCTTGAACAAGTAGACTTCAGGTGAACTTGACTCACATAATACATGATGACATGAGCCTTTAAAGTGAATGTATGCTTAGCAAGACACATGAAGGTGGGTTAGCAAATATTGATTTTTTGAGAGGATATTTGGAGTTTGAACTTGGGCTACCATATCTGATTAAATTTTTACATGATGAACTAGGTGGAATGATAAAAATTTCAACATGGGACACTAATATGATGTAAAAGAGGAAATTTGATCACTGATGGCAGTATGAAAATACTGACTCTAACACACCCAGAGCATAAAGATATCACTAGTAATATTGTTGACATGAAGATCATTCGTAATCTCAAATACCCAACTAAACCTGAGAAAAATACATAGACAATTCTTGTGTCACTTGTGTAACATCTATCTGCACTATAATATGAGCCAAGCACAATCAACTCTATAACATTTCTCTCTACACTTATTCAATATACGAACTATTGTAGTGAATCCTTACACCTATTTTTACAATATCTCGACATTATTCCTTTGCACCCATCATAGGTCCTCACGCAACTTCGAGAGAAGTTCCAACAAGATGTTCCACCAAAGGTTTCCTCACAGGGACAATTAGATAAATCTTTTGAAAGCTACCAACCCCTCCAAGCAAGAATGCCTACTATGGGTAACCAATCTCCTTCTAATCTTCAGCATTGGTCATCACAACAACTCCTTCAAAATATTAGGACTGCATCCATATTGTTGGAGGACCGCTTAACTACTGCCAACTCTAAATACAATGAACTAATCATTGCACGTGAATTCCAACAATAAGAACTTATTACTATTGGTGCGGAACATGGTTAGTTGTGTCTAGAGAATGAGAAACCGACAAATAAAGTTGAGGATATTAGTTCCCAAATCCATAATGTGTGGCCGATTTTTGTAGAGTTTGTTCCTAATGCCCCATAGGATTTCTCTTGATGTGATCCCACACAATGTCTTGAGTTTCTCAAGACCGCTTGTACAGAGTTGGTTGCCACAAAAAATGATTTTCATTGTACTGTTTTTGGCTTGTAGAGTTCTATTTTAGACCCTATGGCACGAATCCAATAGCAGATGACTAGAACCTTTGAACATGCTTCCAACTATAGACATATCCTTCAACAATGTACTCATGGTTCCAAGGAAATTTTTTTCCAAATTCAGGATTGGCCTGGATTACTTAACAAGCACAATCAACCTTTGCATCCATTGCGGAAATAAATAAAACACTTGATAGAGAAATATCTTGAGATTAATGACTTGAAGAAATAACAATGGTTCTTTTATCAAGCTAAATATATTGACAAGCAAATCCATGTGTTAGAGGAGGAGTCTCATAGAGAAAAAATTGTACTTCGAGACCTTCAACCTATAACCAAAGCTAAGTACATGAAGCTTTGTAAACTTAATCATGATGTTGACACTCAGTGGTGGACCTTAGTTTCCTCAGGCCATGAGCAACCAATTGCAGAGACCAAACCTCGATTTACTAATCAGGTTATTACCTTGTTGCATAGAAGACTGCAATGGATGAATACCATATTTTTAAAGCTCAAATTTGTAGACAGTTCTAGAGTTGGGTACTTTGTTTGAGGAAGGAGAAACAAAGAAAGGAGAAATAACATCAACAATAGGCTTGCAATCACCTAAAAGATTAGACATGGAGAAAAAGGATTGAATCAAGGGCAAGACAATAGATTGTGGTTGGGGCATGTTGGGTCCTTCGTTTTGGAGAAGTTTTGATCAATTTTCCAAAAAATAAACATGGATATGATCAACAAAATAAGGAAAAGTAAATGGTTAAACAAGTTAGAAAGAAAGAAGAAAGTAGCAAGTGGAGAAAGAAACTAGTCACATCGAGACTTTCCAAGGCTGTAGAAGAAGGATTGAGATGTCAATTTTGAAATAATTAATTGGAAGTGGACCAGAGTAGTTGGATCTGATTAAAGGGGTTAAGCTAGACAAAATCAAGCAAGGGTGGATAAAAGAAGAGGGACAAATATATATAAACCCATATAGATCGAGTTCTAGAGTAGAGTACTAAGGAATAGGCCGACATGCTTTCGGAATGAGATCTGAGATATTGTGATGTAATCCAATACTTTTCTATCTAATTGTGAGAGAATTCTGAGAATATTTTGCGCAACCTCCACAGATCTTCATTATAATAGCTCGATCCTTTGAGATAGTATAAGAGGAAGGTTACGAGTTTATTCTTATACTTTTTGTGATTGAATGTTATTGTGTTGTGTGTCCCTTTTAAAAATTTTGCAATAATTCATTTGTTACACGTTCATATATTTTGTGCAAGGTTGTTTAAGGATATCTGTATAATTAAATAATTGATGAATATTATATGCAATAATATAAATCATGTCACTTTCTAAACTCCCTTCATAACATTCAGAAGTCTCCTCATGCCTCGGGTGAGACTTTTTTCGTTTGCAGAGGAATGAAAATGTCAACGTTGTACTAGACTATGACATAACCTTTTGTTGGCAACCAATGATCGAACCCTGGGTTTTAATCCCCTAGCAAGGGGGGCTTCCCCCCCTTTTGTGCCCCGTGCAATGTAATATTGCCTGGGGCTAGTTTTACAAAGAATAAAACACATACCACAGGGGGCTGCAGGAGTACACAGTCATTGGTCTAGGACTGCAACAACCATTGTTTCTCTACATCAAGAAAACTTCTCAATGATTATAGACTTTGTCAATGCATCTATAAAATTCTTGAAAGTTTCCACCTTTAACAATAGTTACACCTTTTTTTCATCAACCATATCCTTCACAAAGTGATATTAAACATCAATATCTTTTGTCTTGAAATGAAAAGTAGTGTTCTTTACTAAGAATATTACACTTTTGGCTGTTGAAATCTATCCTTATAGCTCATTGTAGCAACCCCATACCTGAACTCAATATTTGCAACCAAATTGCTTCCTTTCTTACATGAGTGGTTTCCATGAATTCAACCTATGTAGCTGAAATTTTCATAACAAATAGTCTATTTCTCATCCAACTGAATTCTCCTCCAAATAGGTTAAACACATACCCACTTATATATCTTCTCTAATCTAGATCTCTATCTGAGTCTGCATTAACAAAGCCACATATGTCCAACACTATCCAATCCTAGTCTTCCTTGGTAGCACAAACCATAATCACTAGTTCTACACAAATACTTGAAAAATTGCTTTACTATTGCCCAATGCTCCTTCCCTGGTTTTCACATAAATCTACTCAACACCAATTAATTTAAAATAAACACAATGATCTTATTTTCTACTTGTGAATCCATTCCCTGCATATATGTATCAATTTTTTTTATATGACATACACGGTCACTACTTTAACCCATACAAATGCTTCTTTAACCTGCATACTGGTTCTTTCTTATCCTTCACGACAAAGCCTTCCAATTGATTCATGTAGATATCTTCTTCCATATCCACATAGAGGAATGTCATGTTAATATCCATTTGTTCTACCTCAAAATCAAAAGTAGTAGCAACACATAAAAGTAATCTAATAGAAGCTAACTTGGAAGTAGGAGAGAAAATATTACCAAACTCAATTTTTGACATTTGGAAACAACCTTTCACTAGTAATCGAGCTTTGTACTTCTCCACTTTTCCTTCAACATTCGTCTTCTTCTTAGACACCCATTTGTTGCCAATGGTTTTTCTTCCAACTGACAATTCCATGAAATCCCAAGCCACATTCTTGTCCAGGGATGCCACTTCTTCTACCATGTCCTTCTTCTATAGCTTTCCATCCTATGAATCCATGATTTCCCTGACAATTATAGGATCATCATTAGTAACAAATAAATCAAAATTTGAACTAAAATCAGATGGAATATACCTCTTTGGCTCCCTTCTTTCTCTAATCAATCTCCTCAAAATAGGAGTGTGTGGTTCTTCCTCTTTTGATTCATGTCCTCCTATAGAGTTTGATTCTTACTCCTTTTTTTCAAACTCTATCTACTCTAGTTCCTTTTCCTTTCATAAGACTTTTGGTTTCATAACATCCTTCACTTCTCTAAATATAACATCTCAATTGTACAAAACCTTCCTTGTTTCTGTGTTCAAAATATTGTAACCATGTAAACCATCTTTATGCCTAATCAAGATGCACCTTTCAAATTTACTATCCAACTTCATTATTTTCTCCTTTGGAACATGTACATATGCATCAAAATCAAATACCCTAAGATGTGAAAGAGATGCTTTCTTACCATTCAGTACCCAATGTGGAGTGTTATCCTCCAATGCTGATGAAGGTGGTCTATCAAGTAGGTAACATGCAATATCCACTATCTCTGCCCATAATTATTGCACTAATCTAACACCACTAAGCATGTTTTTTTCCTTTTCCATCAACATTATGTTCATCCCTTTTTCAGCTCCATTTTGCTGAGCTTTTTATAAAGTATTATTTTGCTATTCTATACGACACTTCTTAGAAAACTATTCAGATTACTTTGTGAAGATTTCTCCATCATTATTTGTCCTCAACACTTTAATATTCTTCTCTATCTTATTTTCCAGCAGAGCCTTAAATTTTGTAAACCCATCAAAGATTTCAAATTTCTTTCTTAGGAAATATATACATGTATTCCTCAAGAATTCGTCTATAAATGAGACGTAGTACACAATTTTAACTAGTGATGGAACTACCACAGGTCCAAACACATCACTATGCACATGCTCTAATATTTCTATTGCCCTCTTAGCACCAAAGAGAAAACTCACCCGATTTTGCTTCCCTTATACACAATGTTTATGGAAATAAAAATCCAAAGAATAATTAGACATACATTCCACCATACCATTACCATGTAGTATCTGAAGTCCCTTCACTTGAATATGTACCAGTCTTTGATGCCATAACATAGTCCTTTCACCAGAGACTACAATATTTTCTACTCCACTTTCAGGAATGGCATAATTGTTGCACCCATTAATAAATGTACAACCTAAAATATTGTACAGAGTTCTGATTAGAAATCCCCTCATCAATACTAGTGCTTCTCGAACCATATTTCCAACATCTTTCTTGAACACTGTCTTTACACCCACATCATCCATCTTGCTTACATAACTTAGATTTTTGGCCAATCCAAGAATGTGCAGAACACTAGGAAGTGTTCTAATCCTTCAACCGATTAGATTTAGATTTATTTTTCCTCATCCTATGATTTTGGTTGTCCTAACATCAACACCACCATAATTCTCATATTTGTATAACCACTCCCTATGAGGAATCATGTGGAAGGATGCACTTGAGTCCATCAATCATGCCTCATTATCTACATGTGTACTCGAAGAAGCCAAGTACACATCCCCTCCTTCATCTAAGGTGGATTTTACATCTATAGAAGGAATCTCATCAAATCCCTTTCCTTTCTTAGGAGTTTTATATCTACAATATTTCTTGAAGTTCCCTTATTTTATGCATTTCTAGCATACCCTTACAAATTTTCCTAGAGATTTAGATCTCCCTCCAAATTTAGATCTCCCACTTATTGACTTATTTCTATTTTTGTTTTGGGACCACCCTCTTATAGACAAGGCATCTCCTTTTTGGCTCTCCATATTTTTTTTTTTTTTTATCTCATCTCTTCCAATAACAAGGATGATAATATTTCATCAAATTTCAAGGTCGTTGTATTTCTACCTATAGAAACAAACAAATTATCCCACTAGTCTAGTATAGAACACAAAAAATTGATTCACTTATCTTCATCTAAAATTTTAATATCAATAAATAATAACTAACTTACCAAAATATTGAAGGTGTCCAAACGCTTTGTTACCAAGTCTTAATTCCTCATCCTTAGGGTATGCAAGATTTTCTGTAGGAAATTTTTTTTTTTCACCAGGGACTTAGATTGATATAAATCCCCTAACTTGTCCCACAAATCCTTCATTGTAGCTTCTCCTGAAACATTCACTAATACTAATCTAATGCACACTATTGTATTGTGCTCTTTGCCTTCCGATACAACTTGGTCTAGTAGTTTGTTGACATTGCCATTGGTTTAGTACTTGGATCCATTGTGATCCACTGATATTTATCCACCAAAATATCCTCCATATTGAGCTTGTACAACTCAAAAATTTATTTGTTTAATTTCTTGATCTCTATCTTTCCACTACTTGCCATCTCCTTTCAATGGAATAATCGATCCCACAAATCTCCCATTGTAACAGGGTCTACCACAGGTTTGAGCAAAACTCATTAGCCACAATGGAATCCCCTTGAAACTGAAACTACTTTAATACTAAATGAAGGTTTTAACCATATACAAGTATTACCTACAAACAAATTCTTATAAAATAAAAAGATATACAATGACGAGAGAAAAAAATATACATATATGTTTTTCTCTTGGAACCCATAACTGGGAAAACTAGATTAGTTTTTTCATTATATACCTTTTAATGTTACAATACATTATATACATGTTGAAACATTCACAAACCTCAATTCATTAACTCTAGATTAGAACATAATCATAGTTCCCTTAACCAGATCTACAAAATACCATGGGTAAGACCATCATTCCCAAAAGTGCAGGTTTTCCCACTATCAGTTGGCTCGTCCCCCATTCTCTGGTCTGTATATAAAAAAAATCGTGGCATTTCCCAAAACCCTCTGCAAGGGTGCTACCTCCACCCTGTGAACCCCCCAGTAGGGGAGACTTTTCCCCCACCTATAAAACCCTAGGAAGGATGGGATCCCACCCCCCTGGGGTCCCCCCATTGCTCCTCGTGTAACGTAACAATCACTATGGTTAGTAATGTAAAGAATACAACACATACCGAACATTATCCCACTTGTTGTTTTCTTTGCACACATGGGGACACATTAATACATAGTCATTGGTCCAGGGCGCAATACTCATTGTTTCTCTACACCAAGAAAACTTCTCAATGCTCACATAATTTGTCAATGCATCTACAATATTCTTTAAAATGTTCACCTTTACCAACGACACCCTTTTTCTTCAACCATATCCCTCACAAAGTGATGTTGAACACCAATTTTCTTTGCCTTTGAATGATTATAAGGGTTCTTTTCCAAGAAGAGTGCACTTTTGTTGTCACAATCTATCCTTATAGCTCACTGTACCAACCCCATATTTGAGTAGAATATCTGTAACAAAAATGCTTCCTTGCTTACATGACTAGTTGCCATGTATTTACCCTCTCTAATTGAAAGTATCACTATAGACTGCTTCTTCCTTATCCAACTAACTGATCCTCCAAATAGGTTAAACATGTACCCACTTTTAGATCATATCTGATCCAAATCTCCAACATAGTCTGCATCAACAAAGCCACATATGTCCAACACTTTGTCCAGTCTTGGTCTTCCTTAGTAGCACAAACCATAATCACGAGTGTCATGCAGATACATAAAAACCTATTTTACTATTATCCAATGCTCATTCCCTAGTTTTGACATAAACATGCTAAATACTCCAACTGCAAGTGAAAAGTACAAAGTTTTGCAAGCAATTGCATATATCAAACTACCAACTTCATTGACATATGGAGCATGGGACATGTCCTTTTCCTCTTCCTGTGTCTTGGGACACTATTTTGTAGATAAATTTACACCTACATGAATTGTTAGAAATTAATTAACGGAGAAATGAAATACACAAAATTTTGTAGAAACACATATACAAAAGCTCATAAAACAAGAGAGACACAAATATATGTGGTTCACCCAATTTTGGCTACATCCATGGGGAAACAACCAATCCTTCCTTTTATATTATTCAATGAAATGAAGAGATAGAACCTACAGTAGATTTGATCTAATTTCCTCTTTTCTCTCACATAGTATCCTCTCTCTCTCACTCTTAGAATAATCATCCACATCTGCAATACAATTCCCTCATATAAACTGAGGGGGTGCCTTCTAGGGAAAAAAAAAAACCCTAAATTAACGTAACTTATACCGTCAGATCATCCGTCTAATGAATGACCCAGATTGACTACGCAATTACAAAATTTCACAAGGAAATTTTTCATCTATTTTTATCTTCGGGGGTGTTTCCCCCGGACCCCCACCAGGGGAGGCTCATAAAATTCTTCGACGCCCCCCTAGCCACTCTGATGATGAAAAACGGGTGGCGTTACCACCCCGTTAAGTACATAGATCCAATGCGACTGAAATAAAAAACCTCTGAACAATAAAAAAGATAAGCAGGCTCCACACCCAACATGAATATGAACCTTCACCAGTTTACTATCCTACATAATAAGCCTCTGCAATATAATCGTGACATACTTCCTCAAGTTTAACCAAAGCTTCCTCTTTTCTCCATCTCATTTAATTTGCATGCCCAAAATATAGTTTGCAACACTAAGATCCTTAATGTCGAATTTAGATGACAATTGGGTTATGACATTCTGGATGTCATTTGCAAGCGGAAACATATCATCCACATACAAGACCAAATAAATAACATGATCACCAATTAATTTAAAATAAACACAGTGATCTGATTTACTCCTTGTGAAGCTAAGTCCCTGCATATATTTATCAAATTTTTGATACCACATCCTTGGTGACTTCTTTAACCCATACATATAATTATTTAACCTGCATACTATTTCTTTCTTACCCTTTATTGGAAAGCCTTCCAACTGCTTCATGTAGATATCTTCTTCTAGATCCTCATCTAGGAATGTTGTCTTCACATCCATCTATTCTACCTCAAGATCAAAATCAACAACCATTAGAGGAAATTTCAGCCTAAAAGTGCCCATCCAATTTTCATGTAATTTCCATGTCATAATATGTAAACCAACCAAAATCTTTTAAATTTAAAAACGAGGTTCATGTAAATATTTTTGAGGGAAAAGAAGCAAAACTATTTTTTTTAATTGTATTTTTGGCTTCTCTCCTTATAGGTTTGCTCAAATTTCAATTGTAGACACTCGTTGGATGCAAAATTAAATTCCATATCCAATGCATACTTTTGAGAAGACCCACATTGATAAAAATTCAGGATACATTAAAAAAAACATGTTCATTGATAAAAATTGAGGATACATTATAAAAGCATGTTGAACATGCTTTTTTAATGTATCTTCAATTTTTATCAATGTGAATCTTCTCAAAAGTATACATAATGGGTACTTTTTGGATGTGGAATTTAATTCCGCATCTAACGAGTGCATACACTTGAAATTTGAGTAAAGCTATAAGGAGATAAGCCAAAAATACAATTAAAAAAAATTGTTTTCTTATTTTCCCTCCAAAATTCATAGCTCTTATTTTATTATTTTAACTATTATTTTATTATTTTTCCTTAGGAGGCCACTTTTAGGTGGAAATGTCCTCTAATGAATAGATAAAAGTAATCTAATAGATGCTAACTTGGAAACAAAAGATAAAATGTCACCAAAATCAATTCTCGACACCTAGGAATACCTTTTCACTACTAATAGAGCTTTGTATTTCTCTACTTTGCCTTCAAGATTCATCTTCTTCTTAAATGCCTATTTTTTGTTGATGGGTTCTCTTCCAACCAACAGTTCCACCAAATCCCATTCCTCATGCTTGTATAGGGATGCCATTTCTTCTATCATGGACTTCTCCCAAAGTTTTCCATCCTCTAAATCAACTGCCTCAAGACTGAAGTGTACAATTTTTCCTCTTTTGATTCCCATTCTCCTATTGAGTCTGATTCTTCCTCCTTTAGTTCAAACTCCATCTTCTCGGGTTCCTTTTTCTTTGATAGGAATTCTCATTTCATAACATCCTTCTCTTCTCTAAATATCACATCTCAATTGTACACAACCTTCCTTATTTTTGAGTTCCAAAGATTGTAACTGTTAAACACACATGGGCAGCAAGAGAAATATGAAAGATAAAACATGCAAGTACAATTTTTATTAACAAATGAATTACATTTATAGTACATGTTGTGACCATTGGGTTTCACATCCCAAGGTCTCTTGGACTTCTTTTGTCCATTCGGCTTCCACACTAACCCATTGAGGATTAGGTGTCCAACATTCCCCCGCTTAATCCGAAGGGTTATGTATGAGTCCAAGAAGAGAGATGTAATACAAAATGTGCAAAAAATGCATGGTAGCACTAGGCTGAATGTGCTCTCTAAAATGTTGGTATAAAGGGCGGTGGTTTAAGGATGACCACCAACATTGGAACGCTTAGTGCAGTTCCCGGAACTCTTCCAAAACTGGCAAGAAGCTGAAGTCT
>APFE030393108.1:31419-99604 GCA_000404065.3 Pinus taeda | reverse complement strand
ATTCTTTTATTAATAAATTGCCTGTAGTAGCCACGTTGGCACAGGCCGTGGACTGTTTCCCTCTCTGAGGGTTTTAACCACGTCAAAATACTGGTGTATTGATCTGTGATCTCTTTGTGAGCGGTGTCCTTTTGGTGTTCTATCTGAGGAACTTACCCTGTAAATTCCTACAGAAAGAGGCACTATTTATCATTCAAGAAACTTCTTACATTGTGTATGCCTCCTTTAGCATGTAATGTTTTATGTATAATGAAAAGATCCTAGTGGTCCTTAGATGATGTGATGTTGGAGTAAGTAGGGAGGATATTTGTAGAGTTGTGAGGACAGTAATGGAACCGGAAGATGGAGAAGAGGGGAAGGAGGTAAGTAATAGGGCACTGAATATGGAAGATGTGTCAAGAAAAAGAAAAACAATGAAATCTATGTGTCATTTTTTTATTTGAAAGGTAGGCAAAAACGACCTTTGGTGTAATTACCCCTGAAAATCATAGTAAACAAGGATTAAAAAATGGGCATATTTAAGGATAGAAAGAAAAAAGAAATAGTAATCTTCATTTTTCATAGTTTTACAATATAGAAGTAAGAGTGTAATGGTTTTAAAATCTAAGAGAAAATATTGAATACAAGTAAAACTTTTAGGGTTTAGAGGTACTTGTTTATTGGTGGGCTCAAATTTGGTTGGTGTTTACTTTTCAATTTCTTCCGCATTGTATAAGCAATGTTAATTTTCTAAAAATAACAGTAGATGTCATTAGATATTGACATCCTTATGATTCTTCATACTAAGTCTAAATGATATTTATTAGGGAGATAATTAATACTTAAAATTATGATCTTACTTGGATTGAGAATATTACAGACCATAATTACAACCTATAAGTAAAATGTCTTTAAAAATATAATTTGATAACATAACATTAATTTGTTGAAAAATTATTCCATTTAAAAGTAATGGCATCCATATTGGTTCTCAAATGCAATCGTTATGTATCTTGAAAATTTATGCTACAAATATTAAAGACGCATTTCCATAAATGCTATAAGAAATCAAGTTGAATATAGTGAGATATGCCTAAATACACAACAATAGTGCATAAAACAAAAAACAAATTAGAGGAAAAAATCAATAATAAAGGACCTTAAACAAAAAATTTATGTTGATTTCAAATTAACCAACCCTAAGGGGTGGGGTTGGGGAAGGTGGGGTGGGAGTGGGTGGGTGGAGAGTGAGGGTGGCCATTGGTGGAAGGAGGCAGGAGAAGGGGGTGAGTTCAAGTGTTCATAACATTAGTTTTTCAATGAAATTTGATTCCATCTTTCTTCACATGGGTTCATATGATAGCCCAACAAATGGAAAAGGCTCATTCCAGTTAAGGGAATTGTATGGACTTGATCCATAAAAATAAAAATTGAAATGTAATTGTCCCATTTGAGAAGAAGACTTTACCAATCTAAGGCTCATTCCAATTAAGGTAATTGTATGGAATTTATCCATAATTTTTTTTGAAATGTAATTGTCCCATTTGAGAAGAAGCCTTGACCACTCTACCTTAGAATTGTTTCTCATCTAGGTGCCATTCCTGCTAAGGGAATTCCTAGCTTGTTGAAACTTGTGTTGCTTCCTATCTTCTTAAAACAAGAATTGATTCCACCATACATTACCAATCTTTGTGCAATGTAACTTAAATTTGTTTTACTTAATCATACTCCTTATAGAATTACTTAATCTATCCACATAACATGTGCAATCCTAGATTTTACATGTCTCCCATTTCCGAAGCTTATGAAGTCAATTGGAGGTAACGAGGAAAGTCACATGGAATTTTTAAGAATTTGGACTATGACCAAGGATATATTGTGTATGCATGAAAAAGATGACCTCATTCTAATCATTGAGAAATAATCGGATCCAACATGGATGACAACTAGCTTGAAATTTTACATAGAAACATTATTTTCAATGCTCACTTCAAATTCAAAAGATTCGTAGAATAATTTGTTTGGAAACATATTGTATCAATATTTCGAACCAAATCTTGTTGTACTTCACATTCATTGTCATGTGTTGCTTTCTTATTTTAGTTTTCTAGTAGAATGGAAAAAAGTTATGTCAATTTTGGCCAATTTGGTTAGTGCATAGAAATTATTTTACCTTTGGCATGTAGCATGCTAAGGGCTTAACTTATGGATGGATAGATAGTTTGGGGTGTACATATAATGTGTCTAATAAAGATTAGGACACAAGAACACACATTGCATGATATATTGAAACCTACTTGATGGAGAGGCACATCATATGACACACCTGGATGGGGATTTATAACACATGTCATGTAATAGATGAATAAGGGCTCAGGGCATTGAGTTTCCACTTCAATTAAACTATAGCATATGTGTTTGTGGGATACTTAAGAATAATCCTAAATTTAGTAGACATTGATAAACACCTCCTAAAACCCTTTCACTAAATTCCCCTTCTCAATATATCATTCTAGTAAAATAATTCTTATT
Organism: Pinus taeda; assembly: GCA_000404065.3. Classification (NCBI taxonomy): domain Eukaryota; kingdom Viridiplantae; phylum Streptophyta; class Pinopsida; order Pinales; family Pinaceae; genus Pinus; species Pinus taeda. The sequence continues at coordinate 97,093 of APFE030393108.1, read as the reverse complement.
TTAGTAGATAAAAATAAAAATATGTTTACATAATCATGCACATAGAATATGTGGCAGAATAATCCCCAATGTACATATGACTGATAAAATGTTATGGGGTACACAGGACTATCAAAAAACGTAGTAGAGAAACATTAGATATAGCCCAAACAACAAGTAGCCACTCATCAATCGAGAAAAATAGATGTACAAGCGTCCATAAAGGAACCCTTAGAAAAGGATGCATCTATCAAATTCCTAAACAATGGGAAACCACTTATCAATTTAACAAGCTAGGCATGTAGGCCTAGATAAAAGAAGCCATAGATAAGGGTGCAACTCTCAAATGCCCAAAGATAGGCATGAAACCATTACAAAACAGGTCGAAACCCCAACATATAACCATGAAGAAAATTGCACAAGGCCACCAATAGAGCTACCATGGAATAACCCAGAGCAAACCTACTAGGATCCAAAATAATTGCAAAGCCCCCACCATGGCAACCTTGATGCTAGCCAACAACTCACAGTAGTAGATAAGAAGAGAAAAATAATTATAGGGTCCATGGAATCATGACATCCTTCACACCAACAAATCGCATCCCCTATTGTCTCCATCATATTGTGCTCGAGCACCAACTAATCAAGAGAACAACCCATTGAAGAGAAATTGTTTCCGACAATGGAATTGAAAGACACAAATGTATTTGTTAGTTCCCCCTTGTTGTGTATACCTCTCACCAAAGAAGATGAGTATAATATTCTCTTCCTGAGTGAAGAACCATTGTTATTGTCCATGCCAGCCACTAGATTGAACCTCAAAACCTTTGACGTCTTCACCATGGCCAAACCTACAAATGAATCCACCTCCTCTAACCATATTTCATTGGATTTGAATAAAATTCTTCTAACAATTCATTGATCATGAGGAAGGACTAAACTTGGGTCCTCTTCACAATTAGAATTCGGACCTATCGCAATGAAAACATTACAAGTTTTTTTTGAAATTTTGGTCCTTAAGGTAAGATCTTGGCCCATAGGTATATTTAGAGGATTTTCTTAGGATGAAAACATTGTGGGAGATTTTGGGCTTTAATCTGATTTTGTAGAGAGACAAATCAATCACATATGTACGAAAAACGAGCATACATGGGCTTCATTGATCCCAACTTTTTGGTTGCACTACTAAAGGATTCTTAGGTCCTTCTAGGGATTTTTTGAGATCATTCCCATGATATTTTTTTAGGACCAAGTATAGCAGGTCTTGAAATTTGAGCAGCAAATTTTTTTATTGAAGTCCTAGATAGACATACCACCTATAGTCACTTAAGCTATATTTTTACAAATTCTACAACTTTGTTCAAAAACAACATTGGCCTTTAGAATATCTTCCCACATCCTAGAATAAAGTAATATATAAAGAACGAAATCATAGAGTAGGAGTTCCCATAATTGTAACCTATTAATAAAGTTAGACAATCAAAGGGTTTCCAATCTTTGTTCAGGGTATATTTTTATGCAAAGTTGTAATTAGCATCCTGGATCCATTTATAGGAACATTATGAATTTAGTTTAGGGATATTAAAACTAAAAGAAATAGAATAAACAATTTCCTTAAGATTAGGTAATTCTTTTTGGAAAATGCCAACATGAGCATGTTCAAGCAATAATTATTCAATCCAACTTTTACCAAAATCGACCCTTTCAACAAAAACTAAATTGATCCATACTAAGAAAAATATATCTCTAGAGATCCTCAAATAAATAAATTTATGGATAATGGAATCATAGTAGAAGGATTCTTACATATATATTCTAATCTCAGGAGTCTGACAAAATCTTGGATTTACCCATCTTACTCCCTAGGCACACTTTTATGGAAAGTTGAAAATCACTTCATTCAAAAAACACATTATGAATGTGATCCATGTGTAGAAAAACTAAACCAAGTGGTATAAATGAATTCCAAAATATAAAAATAGTGTGTTTAACCAAATATGAGCGCACTATTCAAAACAACTTGAGTCATGGTCGTGCAAAATTGGACACTTTGTGAAAAAATCACATTGATCTTTTATAAACTAAACTCTATCACAAAATGTCTTCAGATAGTAAAATTTCGAACTGATGGGACCATAACAAAGGGATGCTCCTATATTATTCCATGTATTTTTTTGATAGGCTAAGTGTGCAATGCCTTCGGGTTTATAATAAACAACCCTTAAATGTAGATATATGTAATTTTCTACGAGTTCATCACCTCAAATTTTCTCCTCAATTTTACCCTTGAAATAGGTTAGAATTAGTGCATTCTTTCATTTAGTATAACCACTAGCCCAATAGGTGCACCCATAATTGTAATGATCACACAAATCTCATAGTACTTACATACAACTAAGCATGGGAGTTGAGCTAAAATTTGAATGGTCCTCTCATACAAAATTTTCTGAGGTCCAATTGGGACCTCATACCAGAGAGAGTCACAATCTATTGTTCAATTTTTTTTTTTTTTTTTTATCAGAAGGTATGTGAATTATGGAATCGAGGTCCATAATAAGTGTTCGATACATATACCAATAGGTTTCATATTTCATGATTGGCAAGGGAAGTTCTAATATGATATACTTTGATGATACAAAGATCTCATATTCTTATGGAGGAAGTATACTTGTTTGGTTGATACTGCCATACTTCTGGATGGGTGATCCAACAGCCTAAGCTGGGTCATGCCATGTTTCAATTTTTGTTGTATATTAGAGAAAGAAACCTGTCCAAACAGTTCAATCTTGGCAGGTAAAGTAGATAGGTAGTGAAAGAAGGTTCCCAACTACTTAATCTGGGGCCTTGGAAGCAATAAGGGTAGCTTTACATAGAAAATCAAAAGAAAGCCAAGGGAAAAGAAAAGGCACAAAAGGGTTTACAAATCTAAGTGCACCCTCCTTGGAGTAACAAAAAATGCTAGGAAATAGAGTGGGTAGGTAGAGCGGGTTGCAAAAAGTTTGGTTCATGGCATTGCACTGGCCCAAAGAAAAGGTAAAAACATGGTGCCAGTACAAATGGCCTACTTGCAGCAGTCTTGCAGAAGCCTAATGGAGGATGTCTAACTTCCAAATCACCCCCTATCACATTCATAACTTACATCCCTATGCCACCCATGTGCTCAAAGAAAATCAAAGCATTTTGTTGGTTCTAGTTTCTTTAATAGCCACATTTCTTGTGCAAAATTCTTTTCATTTTGATCTACTTCCCCAAAACTAAGTTAATTTCATATAAAGAACTTAGTATTCTACCTCCCTCATCCACCCCCTTTTCATCCATATTAACTACTAACCTATCATTATGTAACTCCCTATACAACCTATTCCCCTTATTACCATGTAAAACTTGGAAAAAACCCAAAAATCTATGTATCCCCTTCCCCGAGCATTATAGCTCTATTTGTGGCTTTGAAGATCTTTGAGCACTAAAACATTTAAGAGCAACCCAAAGAGCGCCAAAGAATTAATCACTGGGACTAATCCGAGATTTGCTAGGATTAATAACCTTAAACCTGCTTTGCATATAAACCTTTGAAAAAACCCATTTAACCCGTAACGCTGAAAAAACCCGAAAAAACCCGAAAAACCCATTTTTTCTAAAGTTCCACCAAGCGCGAATTTTAGACAAAATACTATTTTATCCTTCCGCGCAGCCCGTACTGCCCGCGCATCTTATCGATCCGTCGACCGTTGGATCTGGGCCTTCCCATCCGACGACCCACATCATATCGGACGGGCATCCGCGACCGAAAGTTACCTTCCAAGAAACTGTCAGAGGGTGACGTCAGGCCTTTGCCACGCGTCACCCTTATATTCTCTTGGAGCGCCCTCTAACAATACCGCGACCGTATGGAAGGCGGTCCGAGAAAACCCGCTTACCACTCTGCAAGACCACTTGCCCACGCCAGCGCCAGGCCCGCCCACGTCACTTCCACTTGGCACCCTGTCAGAACCCCCAATCGCCAGAGCTCCTACGTGTCCTCCACCTGTGCAATCCCCGTGGACCACTCACAGACTGCCACGTCACCGAGTGACGTCATGCGGATGTCACCCGACCCTGACCCCACCTGGTGACGTCATGCTGACGTCATCCAAAAAGCGCGCCAATAACCCAAAGTCCATATTTTAGCCGATTTTCGTGTTTTTTCTCATTTTCGCTGAAAGAAGTATTGCTCTCCTCTACATGAAAATTACATCCATCCGCTTCCAACCTGCTGAAATTGACCTGAAGAACGCTGCCGCCTACAACCCGCCTGTATTTGTCACCATTGCCGGCAATTCACCAGGTATTTACCAAGAGTATCCCTTCAGAGCTACGTTATGTCCATATTTCTCCAGAACTAAATTTACAAGAGTAAAACAACCTATTTTTACCAAAAAATCCCTGGAAAACGAGCATTCCTCACAGCTGCAAGCTCGAATTTCACTTGCTGAACCCATATACAGTCACCTTTCCCCAAATTGCCACTCTGTCCGCGCATTCGTGGACTGTAAACCTAAAAAGTATAATTCACAAGGAAGACAGAGTTGCCAGCTCCTGCAATCCCTCAATTAACTCTTGTTGAGCATTCTGCATCATTGTCACCACAGTTGCCTCATTTACCCTTACAATTGGCTTCACTTCTACAAAATTAGCCCTCTGTGGTCTCCTGCTTGCTAAAACCAATTCAACACCAAGTCATAACTACTGTTGAGCCATGGAGACACCAATAGTCCTGAATGTTCAACCTCTGAATGCCCCACATAGAGAGCTAGAGTGGAAAGCCCTAGGTGATAAACATTACCAGATGTTAGACTCCATGCCCGTGACAGCCAAGTTCAATATTCACCTGATGAATGAATTAAAGGCCCAACATCTCAGTGGGGCTGAAACCTTAGGAATTTGGGATTCCCACATACCCATTTACAACCTCCCTCAAGTCAATGTCCTCCCAGACTTGATAAAACAATGCATGTCGAGCTATGACCCCTATCAGAGAGCTGCCCTCAGCCCCTTAGGCTCAGTATTGTTCCATATCACCCCTGCGGCCATCAATGAAATGCTCCACTTTCACACCACAAAATCCCTAACTCCTCTCTCCATCCATGATTTGATAACGAAAGGGGGGAAGTTGTCCAGTGACCAGATTGCTAGGGTTAATCAATTGTTTATTCAACCTCAATATCAATCTATGACCGCTGCCCTTCCCATAGCATATCCATATCTCAATGAGCTGGGAAAAATGATGGTAGATTTGATCAGTTAAATCCTGGGTTATGGGACATATGAGGATGTGGATGAAACCATTATGGCAATGATGTCCATTTTTTCCCCAGGGATGCCTCCTGCTGTACATTATGACTTTGCCACTTTTATTGCCAATAAGATTCATGAGCAATTAATGAATCTAGAGAGGGAAAAGGTGTTTAAATACACCAGGTACATATACCATTTATTCTTGTTCTATCAGCCTGATGCCTTCCCTGTCCCTCTCAAAAAGCTAGATGCCTAGGGAAGCCCAAGGTCGGTTGTGTTTTGGTCTTCAATTTGCCATCTTCTGCCTTATTCACCTTACACCTACTGTGAATTTATTGATCTGTTCATTCATCCATCTATGACCTTGTTGTTGGGTGTCCCTCCTCCCAGATTGACAGATGAAATCCAGAGAATTCTTCAACTCTCAAAGGCCTACAAAATTGGTGATTGGTACTTCTACCAACACCATACAATAATCAGAGTATATGGCTATGAGCTGAATCCCTACAGGCTGCCAAAATATGTCCCTGTGAGACTCTTTGCCCTAGAGTACTTCAGGCAGTTTGGAAATGCAGACTTTGTCCATTTCCAAAGAAAAAGCAAGAAGGTGCAACTAAAGGTGAGGAATCAGTTGGGCCCCTTTTTGTACAATAAGAAGGAGGAAGGATGGAAGGAAGCTGATAGGATTCTAGAGACCCTCAGACATTAAACCAGTTTCAACTGGGTGCCTTATGACCCCAATCACTTTATTTCCCTTAGGAGAATAAAATACAAATTGGGTGGCTATGTTCATGTGAAACTGCCTCACATCGAGAAGTATGCCAATTCCCTAAGATGGAAAGAAGGCACCTTAGAAGAGCCAATTAGTACAGAAGAAATGCTAAGAAGAGAAACAAGCAATCTTGAGAAAGAGGCTGACTTGGAACATTGTGGGCAGGTCTCTTCCTCCTGTCAAAGCCAAATTGGAGCAGCTGCCTCATCTTCCACAGCCCAACAGCAAGTAGCCGAAATTGCCCAACAGGAAACAAATAAAGATAAGGGCAAGCAGGTGGAGCAGGAATAGCCACCTCCTACAACAGAGCAACAAACAGAGCAGCAGGTAGAAAAGGAGGTCGAACAGCAACAAGAACAACAAGAATAAGCTCAAGAAGAGGGGCAGCCTATGCAGCAAGAACAAATGGCTGAAGCCCCATCACCTACTGAGCAACAGGCTCAAGAGAACATGCCTTCTGAGCAGGAGAAGACAGTGGAGACCTCAGTGCTCCAAACTCCACAAAAGGTGGAAAAAGGAAAGAAGAGGGACAGAGAGCAGGATACTCCCCTTACTATGTCCACAAATCAAGGGGAGAAAAGGCATAGATTAAATCCCCTCTCTGAGGAAGAAATGCCTATGGGGCAATCGGTGATAATGGGCCCACCAAGCATGGAGGTATCTTCTAGTTCCTTACAGCAGGAACAAGAGAGAAATCTTGGAGGACAGGTCAGCTCCTCAAGTCATCAAAGGAAAGAAGAGGTAAGCATCAAGCAACAGTTTACTGATATCAAGAGGAGAAATGAGCCACTCAGGCTCCAAATCTACAACCAGTTGCTAAATATGGCCCCTACAAATCAACAGAGGCTTATGTCAGCCTATGACATCTCAGAAGGAAAAATGACCATGAGTCATTTCATGCCCACCACGGTGCAGCCACAGTCAGCTGCAGATTACATAAGAACCAACCTGGAGGGTCTTGCAAAAGACATTCACCCTATGGACCAAATAGAAATCCATAAGCAAACCGGTGAAATGGTCTATGCAACATTGGCAGACAAAGCAATGTTAGAAAAAAGGCTGGAAAATAGCCTAAACAATACAATTGCCCAACTGGAGTTGGAGAAAGCATCCTCACTGGACAAAGACAACAGGATCAAGTCTTTGGAATATATAATTATAGAGCTGGGGCATGACCCCAAGGATCCAAAGGCCATACAGACGCTGCTAAAAATAAGAGATGCCGACCTTGCAACCCTGAGAAAGAAGGTAAAGATCCCAACAACCATTCACCCCCAAACAGATGAGGTTGCTCAGCAGAAGCAAGAACAAGAGATAGCTACATTGCTGGTAGCACTGCACAAGGAACTAGTGCAGACAGAAGGGAGGCTAGAAGACACAGAGGCTACACTGCAGGCATCCCTGCAACAGAAAGAGGGACGCCAGACTTCTCAGCGCCCTCTAGAGGTTATTAACCTTGAGGAGCCTCCAAAGATCACTCCTCCTCCCACAAAAGCACCAGCACCAGCACCAGCACCATCAACATCTACAGCAGTACCAGCACCATCTACAGAACAGGCTCTGAGCCTCGACATGCATAAATTGTTGAATGAAGTCCAGGCCCTCGAAGCCAAGATGACAGAGCTGAATGGAGCCAAGGAGAACTTGGCCAAGCTCAATGAGAAGTATGATAAATCAAAGCAGAATGTGGCTGAGAAAGCGAGAGAAATAAAAACTCTCAAGGAAGGGATAAAAGAGCAGGAGAAAGAGCTCACCCTTGACAAAGTGGTGGCTGAGATCAGAAAAGTATTGTGGACCCACATTGGCCAATCAATAACGGACCAATGGCAATACATTGAAACTATTCATGAGCAAATGGAGCTCATAGGCAAAGCACAAAGGGAAGTGCATAGAGCAAGGGCATCTCTAGGCAGTATGCCTGAGATAGCTAGCAAAATGATCAATGTGCTCAATAACCGGACAGGTCCTTAGCTGGTAGCAATTGGAATCTCCAACAAGACAGAGACTATCCAGCTAATCAAGAGGGTCCTCACACTGAAAAGCCTGGTTCAGACATTGGATAGAAGAAGCTAGGACATGCAAACAGAGGTAAATAGGTTCATGGACAAATTTGCAGCATTACAGGGTAGAGGTCTTCCTAGCTTACTCAACAGTGCAGGAAAACTTCTATCACATGAGGTTTATGCAAAGAGGGTGAACACATTTGCCACCAATCAGATCCGTCAAGGATCAAGCAGCTCACGGGAAATAGGGCCAGCATCTGGGCAAAGTCTCTATGACAGAGTAGAGAATTTGTTTTTTATTATGAATGAGATTAGTCATCTGTTTGAAGTGCCTCCGAACTTCTACAAATACACAGAGGCAGATGAGACCATGGATGCAATTTTGAGGCATCAATTGCCTACGCAGGAATGGTGGACCTCGATGATACAGTTATTATTATAAACAAAGAGGTTTCATCTAAATTTTGTCATCGAAATATATAAGTCATCACATTCAGAAAGTGTGATGCATATACTATGACCAAAAGGTAGAATGAGCCACCTCAGCAGGAAGATTCGGCCACCAAAAGCAGCAATGACAGCTACAGGTAGCAGGGCCGAGAAAAGCTTTAGCATGACATAGCATAAAGACACATCATTCACATCATTCAGCATTTAAAGTAGAAACGCTCAACCGACTCACTCTCATCCAAAGGTCAAGAAGGAGCCTGACAACATTAAAGACCATTTATCTTACATTCAGAGTAGCAATAACTTTCTTATCTGATATTTTGTAAAGTTGGTGAGCATAGTTAATGTATCAAATGACTCAGCATTTATATATTTTGTAAAACCTATTGTATATATTCCCCCTCACACAGACTTTGAAGGGGTTGTTGTTGGTTTTGTTGTTCTCTTATGGAGAAATGAGAACTTGGTTGTACCTTTCAGAAGGATGTTATAAATAAATCTTGGAGTTTACAGGAACTGAGTTTTACTGGTGCATGCTGTGATTGGAACCATTGAATGCTACAGGATTCTAGTGCTATGGCTTGATATAATAAGTGTTTCTCTATCTCTGTTAATGTTTCTGTTATTTATTTTAACCCATAACTCTCACATGTTGTTCTAACTCTAAGAAAGAAAGAAAAAGAATAGCTCAGGATTTGTCCATGGAGACACCCTGATCTCAATCTATCTTTACTATAAATGTTTTTTCATAACTTCAGTTGTTTAAATTGGAATTCTTAACTGCTCCAATAAGATCTGAATATCTCACAGTCACTATTTGGTAATTCATTTATGCTACAAAGTAGAGATTGTTGTTCAAATTAATATCACACCGTTTGTAACCGCATATCCCATTGTTTCACTCACTAAATCGGAAAATTATATTAACAATAGCTATCTAGCCTTGCAGCAAAACTTTCTCCATCACAGGCACCAGAAATATCTCACTTTTCTGACTCCATATGCCCAATGGATTAGCATCTTCTGCACTCTTCATGCCCTTCTTACAACAAAAATTTCACCAACCAAAGTCTTAAACAAGAGACTGAAACTTTTAACTAGCCTAAAACACTCACAAATCATAGCCGAAACTTAAAGAGAGAGCCCTCTCTGATTATAGATAGTCTAGGATCTATAATCCAAAGGTTGGTTAGTGGTTACCCCGACCATATTCCCTTGGGAGTCATAAGGAACAACCTGGGTGTTAACATAAATGGCGACAACACTGGGGAAAACCTCAGGATTTTCTAATTACTGTATATTTCCTAAAGCCACAGGTGAAGCCTGAAAGTTAGCCAGGAAGCCTTCAAAATGGTTTCTGTTTTACAGTAACAAGTTTACATAAAAGATGCTTCAGCCTATCTTCATACTAGCTTTAGGGCATACACAGCCATTCTAAAATCTTGTCTAGCCCTTGCAGACACAAGAAAATCCTAAAATACTTAAAAAACAATTCAGAAGCTGGCTCCCAAGAAGAATCAATGGTATACAAGGTCCAACCCTGACCCTAACCCACCAACTGTTTTTGAAAATCCTAACACAATCCATGAAAACATTAGGAAGCAGCAAAAACAGGAAAATCCTTCTGATTTGAGCCCTGAGACAGTCTATCTTAACCCTGTTCTCACCCCAATCAAGGTTCTATTCCGGTCTACCCCTGGTTCCCCTAGTTCACCATCTACATCTCAAAGTCCTCCTGTCACACCTTCATCCACTTCACATATTCCCTTGACCAACACTGTAGTCCCTGCCATACCTACTACCCCTATTGTCCCAATAGTTCCTGTTGTCCCGGTTATCCCTATCAACCCTATAAACCCTGCAAATATGGCCAATAGATATGCACCCCTGCAGTTACCTGCTAATGGTGCAGCCCTACCTCATGACTACCAATCCAAAATCTCATACTTTGACTCCACTGGCCCTTTCACAGCCATTCAGCATGCCAGAAGGATGCAAGATCATTTTGAGAACTATGAAATTGATGATGACAGTGTAAGAATGAGAATTTTTGTTCAGAGCCTGACAGGGGATGTAAGAACCTGGTTTAGGTCACTCACTGCAAATACAATAACAACTCCTGATGAGCTTTACCATGCATTTACTAATAGATGGGAAAAGAAGAAAGATCCCTTGCACATACTGGGTGAATATGATACAATCAAACGAGGTCCTCAGGAGACCGTTTTGGAGTATTGTGCAAGATTCAACAATGTTACAACGCATACGCAGAATTTGAGCCTTCCCCTGATTTAGCATTTTATAAATTCCCTGATGGTTTTGACCCTGACATGGGCATATCAGTTGAAGGAAAGAGCCCCTGAAACCCTTGAGGATGCACAAAAAGTTGTTGTCACAGTGGAGGCTAACCTTATTGCCAAGAGGAATAGGGCAAGATTGGAAAAGAGAGTCACCTTCAAAGAGGAACCCTCAGCCTTTGATCAGAAACTGGATGCAATACTCACTGGCATGAAAAGGTTGGGTGACAGAGTGGAATCTGTGGAGAGGAAGTCATCATGGGAAGCACCACAAAGTAACCCTGTCCAGAACCCAAATTTTAGGAGAAATCAAAACCCAAACATTAGCAAGGCTAGTTCTGATCCAGAGATAAGACCTCCCTTCCAGGAAAACTATACTGAATCATCCACTTCAAATGAGCAAGTAGATGAAACCCACATTAACCTAATGGGCCTAAATGATGAGCAGCAAGTTTTCCTGAGTCATGAAGATCACAAGGAGGATGACATTAAGCAGTTCCAAACCAGGTTAGGTGAGTCATTTGACTTTAGACAAGGTTATGACACAGCCGTTTATGAAGTTCACAAGCAATACAAGCTAAGAAGCAAAACTATAAATATAACACAGCCTGAAAAAGCAAAAGATAGCCTGCAGCCTTAAAAAGCCATAGTTACAGAACCGCAGGACAAAACTGATTCAGTTATAAATGAAATAACCGTTGAAGAAATAACTGAACTATTCCCCTCAAAACAAAAGCCAATGGCTACACCACCTTTGCAGCCTAATCCAAATACTACTCCTCAAGAGATGAGTAAAAAGGATAAGTCTCATGATCAAGACAAAAATGAAGAGGAAAACTCAATAAACAAGGAAAAAACTGTCACCCACAATACCAAGATCCAAACTGAAAGACCATTTGACCTAGAAGCTGAAATTGGCAAATTGAAGATAGCTATTCCTCTTTCAGAATTAGCCAAGCATGACATCTACAAACAACAAATCAAGAACTCTCTTCAACTAACTCGTAATAAAGATAATGTCAATGTGTTAGATGATACCCCAGAATTGCTTTTTGGTCCACAGGTTGATGGAAAGACAACAGTTACAGGGATCTTACCTTTCTATGTCAGCTTGCATGTTCATGACAAGATACTACATAATGCAATGTTTGATTCAGGCGCTTCTCACAACCTTATGCCTAAGTCAGTGATGGAAAGGCTCAACCTGGACATTACAAGACCTTATAAGGACCTATTTTCATTTGACTCCAGTCAAGTAAAATGTTTAGGCTTAATAAAAGATCTTTGTGTGTCTCTGGTCTAGTACCCAAACAAAACAATTCTAATGGATGTTGTAGTTGCTGATATCCCACCCAAATATGGAATGTTGTTATCAAGATCATGGGGGGCTAAACTCCAGGGTTCCCTACAATTAGACATGTCATATGCCACCATCTCAGTCTTTGGTCAACCCAAGAGGCTATATAGAGAGTCACATATGAAATACATGGTTAGCAGTGAAGACAAGCCTCAAAACTTTCCCATATATGCTGTTCATTCTGACATAGACTCCTATATTCTCTTCAATGACAATACAGGTCCCTCAAATGATGAAGAAACCATACACTCAAACAAGATCGGATTATAAATGAAGAAACTCCTGATCTAGTAATATTGGTTGATAAGTCAACAGATAAAAATGTGCAAGAAGACAAACCAAATGTAAGCCAAGATCTCAAATTGTTGATGCTAAATCCCACAACAGTTGACAATCCTTCCCTAAATCAAGAAGTCCTCTGGTTCCTTGAATTCGATGGATCAGTCAACAAATTAGGGGCAGGGGCAGGGGTTTGGATACATAACAAACAAAACAATCATGCAGAGGGCCGAGCCTATAGGTTAAACTTCAGGTGCATCAAAAATATGGCAGAATATGAAGCTCTCTTACTAGGACTTAAACTAGTAAAATCCTTACAGGCCATAAAAGTTTCAATCCTAGGAGACTCAGACCTAATCATCCAACAGGTAAAAGGAAACTTTGTCACTAATCACAAAAGACTGAGATCTTATAGGTCTGCTGCCGCTGAAATACTAAATTCCTTCACTGAGTTCCAAATAACCAAAATTCCTAGAACCCATAACCTTCATGCTCATAGTTTGGCCACATTTGCAAGCACTTGCAAACTACCTTTTGAACCCCAGCATTGCTTTACAACTGAGATAAAACACAGACCTTCTGTCCCAAACAATGTCAAGGATTGGTAGGTATTTGAGGATGATACACAAATAAACAATTTCTTAACTCTGCAGCAAGAGTTTTCAGGACTGAACGTTGATACAGAGGCTGCAAGTGAGCCACAAACACTAGATGAACAACACCACACAAATATCCCACTCGAAACAGCCAATCAAATGCTTTGTCCAACAAACTTCGACCAGGAGAAAATGCAAGAATTTGAACAAGTTCATTATGAGGAAATAGCTGATACTGAAGCTGAAGTTATACAATGGAAAGACAATTTTCTTCCAAAAGGCCTAACTCCATTGGAGGACATTTTTGACTCAAATGATGTCCCTAGAAAACCAAAATTGCAACCCCTTAATGCTGCCACTGAAGAGTGCAACATTGGAACTGTTGAAAAGCCCAAGATAATTAAATTATCTGCATCTTTACCACCTGATCAAAAGCCTAAATACATTGACCTCTTTAAAGAATTCCAAGATGTCTTTGCATGGAGTTATGAGGATCTAAAGTCCTATGATACCTCCATCATTCAACATACAATCCCTCTTAAGCCAAATCAGAAACCTTTTAAACAAAAATTGAGGAGAATCAACCCTATGCTTCTCCCATCAATTGAGAAAGAGGTACAAAAAATGTTTAAAGCTGGCATAATAGCACCAATCAGATTCTCAGAATGGATTTCAAATTTGGTCCCTACAAGAAAGAAAACTGGTGAAATCAGGCTTTGTGTTGATCTAAGGAACTTGAATCAAGTATCCCTAAAAGATAATTACCCCTTACCCAAGATGGATCACATCTTTCAAAGAGTAGTGGGGGCCTCAAGAATCTCTCTACTTGATGGATTCTCAAGTTTGAACCAGATCCTAGTCCACCCTGATGATCAGGACAAAACATCATTTACAACTCCATGGGGAACCTTCAAATATGTCAAAATGCCTTTTGGGTTGAAAAATGCAGGAGAAACCTTTCAAAGGGCAATGGATATTGCCTTTGCCAAAGAAAATCATGACTTCCTTGTCATCTACTTATATGACCTTACAACTTTCTCAAAGTCTGACCAAGAACATTTGAAACATCTAAGGCAAATATTCACAACCTGCAGGAAATATGGAATTTCCTTAAATCCCAAGAAATCCCTATTTGGTTTGGAAGAAGGTAAGTTATTAGGTCATATTATTTCGAAGGATGGCATTAAGATTGACCGATACAGAATACAGGCCATCTTGCAAATGCCTCACCCAAGAAACATTAAAGAATTACAAGCATTCCTGGGAAAGATCAACTTCCTCGGGAGATTCATCCCAAATTTGGCAGAACTAAAAAGATTACTAAATAACATGCTGAAAAAGGATTCAAAGGTAAAATGGAAAGTAGAAGAAAATCAAGCCTTTGAGGGAATAAAGTTGGCTCTTACCCAAACTCCAGTCTTGACAAATCCTCAATTTGACAAAGAGTTTATCATCTTCTCTTTTTCATCCCAGCATACTATTGCTGCTGTCCTATTACAGAAAGATGACCAAGGAAATGAGAGACCTATTGCATTCTTTAGTAGAGCTCTCAGAGATGCGCCCCTAAAATATCAGATCATGGAAAAACAAGCATATGCCTTGGTCAAAGCCATCAAAGAATTTAGAATCTATATCCTATACTCCCACGTTATAGCTTATGTGCCAAGTCCCATTGTCAAAGACATACTCACTCAAGAGAACTTGGAGGGCAGAAGAGGAAAATGGATTTCCAACATCTTAGAATTTGACATTGAAATAAAACCTACAAAATTGATAAAAGGGCAAGGTTTGCCTAAATTAATGTCTGAAACAAATTTCTAGGCCTTGGACATCAACCAACTGGACAGTGAACCGGAGCTGGCGACTCCAAAGATCAATCTAGCCTCTGAACAATCTCTGTGGTATTATGATATCTGTTATATATTGCAAAACCTGTGTGCTCCCCCAGGATTGTCCAGGACCAAATGTAGGTTCTTAAAAATGAAAGCCTCGAGATTTTTTGTAATAGAGGGCAATTTGCTATGGAAAAACCATGAGGGTATATTGTTAAACTGCTTAATTGAATATGAGGCTAACAATGTCATAAAATAATTTCATGCAGGTGATTGTGGTGGACATTTGTATTGGAAGTCCACTGTGGATAAAATACTGAGGGTTGGTTACTATTGGCCCACTTTGTTCCCTGATGTAATAAATTTCACCACCTCATGCGATAAGTGTCAAATATTTGAGGGAAAGAGAAAATTACTACCACTCCCTTTGAGGCCTATTGCAACAGAAAGACCTTTTCAGCAATGGGGTTTGGATTTCATTGGGGAAATTCATCCCTCATCCTCAGGCCAGCATAGATGGATCCTGACAGTCACAAACTACTTCACCAAATGGATTGAGGCCATCCCATGTAGACAGGAAAATGATTCAGTAATCATTCAATTTTTGGAGAACAACATATTGTCTAGATTTGGTTGTCCCAACAAGATAATAACAGACAACGCTACTGCTTTCAGATCCAAGAAAATGGTGAATCTCTGCCACAAATTTCATATTACTTTGGGTCACTCCACCACATACTATCCTCAAGGAAATGGCCTAGCTGAATCATCAAATAAAAGCCTGATAAAAATCATCAAGAAGGTGTTGGAAGAAAATAAAAAAAATTGGCATAAGAAACTTGTGAATGCCTTATGGTCAGATAGACTAACAACCAAGAGATCCATTGGTGTCAGCCCATATGAGTTAGTCTATGGATTATAAGCCATTTCCTTCATCACTAGGGATTCCTGTTATGAAACTTCTTCAAGAAAGTCAAGCTGAGCCAAATGACATACAAAGAAGGGTCAATCAGATAATATGTTTGCAACAAACCAGAGACCAAGTTTATAACAGAGTACAAATTCTCCAAGAAAAGTTAAAAAGGGCTTTTGATAGAAGAACTAAGGCTGAGGATTTCAGCGTAGGTGACGAAGTCCTCAAGTGGGATTCAAGAAATTAAGATAAAGGAAAACATGGGAAATTTGATTCTCTTTGGAGAGGACCCTTTATTATCCAAGCAATCCAAGGAAACAACACCTACTTCCTAAAAAATATGGATGAGACTGACCTAAATGAAGGTCTTGTCAATGGCAGGATGTTGAAGCATTATTTTGACTATTTTCCATACATATAGCAGGTTCTTTTTCTCATGTACATAATCAGTTGTATATATTTTCTTTCAGCATACAAATAGCTCAGTTCAAAAGATTACTATAAATAAGCAGACAAAAGCTTTATATTCCAGAAGTGCCATAGAGGTGACAGCCTCCAGTTTTGAAACACAAAGAGAAAGTTTTCAAGTTTGGTAGGAGCAGTTAATGGCCAAGGCATTCTGACCTGCTGTTCTTGGTCTTTCAAAGGAAAAACCATCCCCAAGTGGAACCACTGTTAGATACCTATACCAATAGGTTTCATATTTCATGATTGGCAAGGGAAGTGCCAATATGATCTACTTTGATGATACAAAGATCTCATATTCTTATGGAGGCAGTATACTTGTTTGGTTGATACTGCCCTACTTCTGGATGGGTGATCCAACAGCCTAAGCTGGGTCATGCCATGTTTCAATTTTTGTTGTAGATTAGAGAAAGAAACCTGTCCAAACAGTTCAATCTTGGCAGGTAAAGTAGATAGGTAGTGAAAGAAGGTTGCCAACTACTTAATCTGGGGCCTTGGAAGCAATAAGGGTAGCTTTAGATAGAAAATCAAAAGAAAGCCAAGGGAAAAGGAAAGGCACAAAAGGGTTTGCAAATCTAAGTGCACCCTCCTTGGAGTAACAAAAAATGCTAGGCAATAGAGTGGGTAGGTAGAGGGGGTTGCAGAAAGTTTGGTTCATGGCATTGCACTGGCCCAAAGCAAAGGTAAAAACATGGTGCCAGTACAAATGGCCTATTTGCAGCAGTCCTGCAGAAGCCTAATGGAGCATGTCTAACTTCCAAATCACCCCCTATCACATTCATAACTTACATCCCTATGCCACCCATGTTCTCAAAGAAAATCAAAGTATTTTGTTGGTTCTAGTTTCTTTAATAGCGACATTTCTTGTGCAAAATTCTTTTCATTTTGATCTACTTCCCCAAAACTAAGTTAATTTCATATAAAGAACTTAGTATTCTACCTCCCTCATCCACCCCCTTTTCATCCATATTACCTACTAACCTATCATTATGTAACTCCCTATACCCCCTATTCCCCCTATTACTATGTAAAACTTGGAAAAAACCCAAAAATCTATGTATCCCCTTCCTCGAGCATTATAGCTCTATGTGTGACTTTGAAGGTCTTCGAGCGCTAAAACATTTAAGCGCAACCCAAAGAGCACCAAAGAATTAATCACTGGGATTAATCCGAGATTTGCTCAGATTAATAACCTTAAACCTGCTTTGCAAATAAACCTTTGAAAAAACCCATTTAACCCGTAACGCTGAAAAAACCCGAAAAACCCATTTTTTCTAAAGTTCTGCCAGGCACGAATTGCAGAGAAAATACTATTTTATCCTTCCCCGCAGCCCATACTGCCCGCACATCTTATCGATCCGCCGACCGTCGGATCTGGGCCTTCCCATCCGACGGCCCACATCATATCGGACGGGCATCCGCGACCGAAAGTTACCTTCCGAGAAACTGTCAGAGGGTGACGTTAGGCCTCTGCCACGCGTCACCCTTATATTCTCTCAGAGCGCCCTCTGACAATAGCGCGACCGTATGGAAGGCGGTCCAAGAAAACCCGCTTACCACTTTGCAAGACCGCTTGCCCACACCAGCGCCACGCCCGCCCACGTCACTTCCACTTGGTGCCGTGTCAGCACCCCCGACCGCCAGAGCTCCTACGTGTCCTCCACCTGTGCAATCCCCGTGGACAACTCACAGACTGCCACGTCACCTGGTGACATCATGCTGACGTCACCTGACCCTGACCCCACCTGATGATGTCATGCTGACGTCATCCAAAAAGCGCACCAATAACCCAAAAGTCCATATTTTAGCCGATTTTCGCGTTTTTTATCATTTTCGCTGAAAGAACTATTGCTCTCCTTTGCATGAAAATTACGTCCATCCGCCGCCAACTTGCTGAAATCGACTTGAAGAACGCTGCCGCCTACAACCCACCTGTATTTGTCACCATTGCCGGTAATTCACCAGGTATTTACCAAGAGTATTCCTTCAGAGCTACGTTATGTCCATATTTATCCATAACTAAATTTACAAGAGTAAAAAAACCTATTTTTACCAGCATATCCTTGGAAAACGAGCATTCCTCACAGGTGCAAGCTCGAAATTCACCTGTTGAACCCATATACAGTCACCTTTCCCCAAATTCCCACTTTGTCCGTGCATTCGTGGACTGTAAATCTAAAAAGCATAATTCACAAGGAAGATAGAGTTTCCAGCTCCTGCAATTCCTCAATTAACTCTTGTTGAGCATTCTGCACCATTGTCACCACAGTTGCCTCATTTACCCTTACAATTGGCTTCACTTCTGCAAAATTAGCCCTTTGTGGTCTCCTGCTCGCTAAAACCAATTCAGCACCAAGTCATAACTACTGTTGAGCCATGGAGACACCAATAGTCCTGAATGTTGAACCTCTGAATGCCCCACACAAAGAGCTAGAGTGGAAAGGCCTAGGTGATAAAGATTACCAGATGTTAGACTCCATGCCCATGATAGCCAAGTTCAATATTCACCTGATGAATGAATTAAAGGCCCAACATCTCAGTGGGGCTGACACCTTAGGAATTTGGGATTCCCACATACCCATTTACAACCTCCCTCAAGTCAATGTCCTCCCAGACTTGATAAAACAATGCATGTCGAGCTATGACCCCTATCAGAGAGCCCTCCTCAGCCCCTCAAGCTCAGTATTGTTCCATATCACCCCTGAGGCCATCAATGAAATGCTCCACTTTCACACCACAAAATCCCTAACTCCTCTCTCCATCCATGATTTGATAATGAAAGGGGGGAAGTTTTCCAGTGACCAGATTGCTAGGGTTAATCAATTATTTATTCAGCCTCAATATCAATCTATGACCGCTGCCCTTCCCATAGCATATCCATATCTCAATGAGCTGGGAAAAATGATGGTAGATTTGATCAGTTACATCATGGGTTATGGGACATATGAGGATGTGGATGAAACCATTATGGCAATGCTGTCCATTTTTTCCCTAGGGATGCCTCCTGCTGTACATTATGACATTACCACTTTTATTGCCAATAAGATTCATGAGCAATTAATGAATCTAGAGAGGGAAAATGTGTTTAAATACACTAGGTATATATACCATTTATTCTTGTTCTATCAGCCTGATGCCTTCCCTGTCCTTCTCAGAAAGCTAGATGCCCAGGGAAGCCCAAGGTCGGTTGTGTTTTGGTCTTTAGTTTTGCCATCCTCTGCCTTATTCACCTTACACCTACTATGAATTTATTGATCTGTTCATTCATCCAGCTATGACCTTGTTGTTGGGTGTCCCTCCTCACAGATTGATAGATGAAATGCAGAGAATTCTTCAACTCTCAAAGGCCTACAGCATTGGTGATTGGTAGTTCTACCAACACCATACAGTAATCAGAGTATATGGCTGTGAGCTGAATCCCTATAAGCTGCCAAAATATGTCCCTATGAGACTCTTTGCCCTAGAGTACTTCAGGCAGTTTGGAAATGCAGACTTTGTCCATTTCCAAAGCAAAAGCAAGAATGTGCAACTAAAGGTGAGGAATCAGCTGGGCCCCTTTTTGTACAATAAGCAGGAGGAAGGATGGAAGGAAGCTGATAGGATTCTAGAGAGCCTCATACTTCAAACCAGTTTCAAGTGGGTGCCTTCTGACCCCAATCACTTTATTTCCCTTAGGAGAATAAAATACAAATTGGGTGGCTATGTTCATGTGAAACTGCCTCATATCGAGAAGTATGCCAATGCCCTAAGCTGGAAAGAAGGCACCTTAGAAGAGCCAATTAGTAAAGAAGAAATGCTAAGAAGAGAAACAAGCAATCTTGAGAAAGAGGCTGACTTGGAACATTGTGGGCAGGTCTCTTCCTCCTGTCAAAGGCAAATTGGAGTAGCTGCCTCATCTTCCATAGCCCAGCAGCAAGTAGCCAAAATTTCCCAACAGGAAACAAATAAAGATAAGGGCAAGCAGGTGGAGCAGGAACAACCACCTCCTACAACAGAGAAACAAACAGAGTAGCAAGTAGAAAAGGAGGTTGAACAACAACAAGAACAACAAAAAGAACCTCAAGAAGAGGGGCAGCCTATGCAACAAGAACAAATGGCTGAAGCCTCAACACCTACTGAGCAACAGGCTCAAGAGAACATGCCTTCTGAGCAAGAGAAGACAGTGGAGACCTCAGTGCTCCAAACTCCACAAAAGGTGGAAAAAGTAAAGAAGAGGGACAGAGAGCAAAAGACTCCCCTTACTACGTCCACAAATCAAGGGGAGAAAAGGCAGAGATTAAATTCCCTCTCTGAGGAAGAAATCCCTATGGGGCAATCGCTGATAATGGGCCCACCAAGCATGGAGGTATCTGCTAGTTCCTTTCAGCAGGAACAAGAGAGAAATCTTGGAGGAGAGGTCAGCTCCTCAAGTCATCAAAGGAAAGCAGAGGTAAGCATCAAGCAACAGTTCACTGATATCAAGAGGAGAAATGAGCCACTCAGGCTCCAAATCTACAACCAGTTGCTAAATATGGCCCCTACAAATCAACAGAGGCTTATGTTAGCCTATGACATCTCAGAAGGAAAAATGACCATGAGTCATTTCATGCCCACCACTGTGCAGCCACAGTCAGCTGTAGATTACATGAGAACCAACCTGGAGGTTCTTGCAAAAGACATTCACCCTATGGACTAAATAGAACTCCATAAGAAAACGGGTGAAATGGTCTATGCAACATTGACAGACAAAGCAATGTTGGCAAAAAGGCTGGAAAACAGCCTAAACAATACAGATGCCCAACTGGAGTTGGAGAAAGCATCCTCCCTGGCCAAAGACAACAGGATCAAGTCTTTGGAAGATATAATTATAGAGCTAGGGCATGACCCCAAGGATCCAAAGGCCATACAGATGCTGCTAAAAATAAGAGATGCAGACCTTGCAGTCCTAAGAAAGAAGGTAAAGCTCCCAGCAACCATTCACCCCCAAACATATGAGGTTGCTCAGCAGAAGCAAGAACAAGAGATAGCTACATTGCTGGTAGCACTGCACAAGAAAATAGTGCAGACAGAAGGGAGGCTAGAAGACACAGAGGTTGTACTGCAGGAAACCCTGCAACAGAAAGAGGGAGGCCAGACTTCTCAGCCCCCTCTAGAGGTTATTAACCTTGAGGAGCCTCCAAAGATCACTCCTCCTCCCACAGAAGCACCAACACCAGCACCATCACCATCAACATCTACAGCAGCACCAGCACCATCTATAGAACAGGCTTCGAGCCTCGACATGCAGAAATTGTTGAATGAAGTCTAGGCCCTTGAAGCCCAGATGATAGAGCTGAATGTAGTCAAGGAGAATTTGGCCAAGCTCAATGAGAAGTATGATAAATCAAAGAAGAATGTGGCTGAGAAACCGAGAGAAATAAAAACTCTCAAGGAAAGGATAAAAGAGCTGGAGAAAGAGCTCACCCTTGACAAAGTGGTGGCTGAGATTAGAAAAGTATTGTGGACCCACATTGGCCAATCAATAATGGACCAATGGAAATACATTTAAACTATTCATGAGCAAATGGAGCTCATAGGCAAAGCACAAAGGGAAGTGCATAAAGCAAGGGCATCTCTAGGCAGTATGCCTGAGATAGCCAGCAGAATGATCAATGTGCTCAATAACCGGACAGGTCTTTAGCTGGCAACAATTGGGATCTCCAACAGGACAGAGACAATCCAGCTAATCAAGCGTGTCCTCACACTGAAAAGCCTGGTGCAGACATTGGACAGAAGAAGCCAGGACATGCAAATAGAGGTAAATAGGTTCATGGACAAATTTGCAGCGTTACAGGGCAGAGGTCTTCCCAGCTTGCTCAACAGTGCAGGAAAACTTCTATCACATGAGGTTTATGCAAAGAGGGTGAACACATTTTCCACCAATCAGATCAGTCAAGGACCAAGCAGCTCACAGGAAACACGGCCGACATCTGGGCAAAGTCTCTATGACAGAGTAGAGAATTTGTTTTTCATTATGAATGAGATTAGCCATCTGTTTGAAGTGCCTCCGAACTTCTACAAATACACAAAGGCAGATGAGACCATGCATGCAATTTTGAGGCATCAATTGCCTACGCAGGAATGGTGGACCTCCATGATACAGTTATTATTATAAACAAAGAGGTTTCATCTAAATTTTGTCATCGAAATATATAAGTCATCACATTCAGAAAGTGTGATGCATATACTATGACCAAAAGGTACAATGAGCCACCTTAGCAGGAAGATTCGGCCACCAAAAGCAGCAATGACAGCTACAAGTAGCAGGGCCGAGAAAAGCTTAAGCATGACAGAGCATAAAGACACATCTTTCACATCATTTAGCATTTAAATCAGAAACACTCAACCGACTCACTCTCCTCCAAAGGTCAAGAAGAAGCCTGACAGCATTAAAGACCATTTATCTTACATTCAGAGTAGCAATAACTTTCTTATCTGATATTTTGTAAAGTTGGTGAGCATAGTTAATGTATCAAATGACTCAGCAGTTAGATATTTTGTAAAACCTATTTGTATATATTCCACCTCACACAGACTTTGAAGGGGTTGTTGTTGGTTTTGTTGTTTCTCTGATGGAGAAATGAGAACTCGGCTGTAACTTTCATAAGGATGCTATAAATAAAGCTTGGAGTTTACACGAACTGAGTCTTACTGGTGCATGCTGTGATTGGAACCATTGAATGCTACAGGATTGTAGTCCTATGGCTTGATATAATAAGTGTTTCTCTATCTCTGTTAATGTTTTTGTTATTTCTTTTAACTCATAACTCTCACATGTTCTTCTAAATCTAAGAAAGAAAGAAAAATAACAGCTCAGGATTTGTCCATGGAGACACCCTGATCTCAATCTATGTTTAGTATAAATGTTTTTTTCATAAATTCAGCTGTTTAAATTGGAATTCTTAACTGCTCCAATAAGCTCTGAATATCTCACAGTCACTATTTGGTAATTCATTTATGCTACAAAATAGAGATTGTTGTTCAAATTAATATCACACTATTTGTAACCCCATATCCCATTGTTTCACTCACAAAATCGGAAAATTATATTAACAATAGCTATCTAGCCTTGCAGCAAAACTTTCTCCATCACAGGCACCAGAAATATCTCACTTTTCTGACTCCATATTCCCAATGGATTAGCATCTTCTGCACTCTTCATGCCCTTCTTACAACAAAAATTTCACCAACCAAAGTCTTAAACAGGAGACTGAAACTTTTAACTAGCCTAAAACACTCACAAAGCATAGCCGAAACTTAAAGAGAGATCCCTCTCTGATTATAGATAGGCTAGGATCTATAATCCAAAGTTTGGTTAGTGGTTACCCCGGCCGTATTCCCTTGGGAGTCATAGGGAACAACCTGGGTGTTAACAATAAGGTTGAGAAAAGAAATGTGGTCGTTTAAGACCTCAATAGGTCCCAAATCGAGCATCTGCAAAAGAAAATATATGTTTGCATCAGTAAGAGTAAGTAAGGACTTGACACACATACCTACAAGATGAGGATTTATATGAATGAATCAAAGAGCATTGTAAATACTTCATATGGAATATAAATCCCATGATATATGTATGTGAGATATAAAATCCTCTCTCAAAATTATGAGAGTGATAGTGAGAGGTGGTGTGATTATCTTCTCTAAGGATTAATCCAACTTTACTTGTATTAGGAATTCAAGTATGAAATCTCGCATTGGGAAGTACAAACTGGAGAGAAATTTACTCATGAAATTTAATCTCAAGAAATATGACACCAATAAATTTGGAGTTAGGAACCATGAGAAAACTTAAACCAATGAGAAATTAAAAAAGACATATATCATTTTCTTGTCCACTATGACTTGAAGCACCTATTTTGAGGTATCAAAATTTCCACTCTACCTACATTAATTTGTTCACCCTTTCCTTAATAGTTGCCACTTGCATACATGGAAAGCCAAAACTCCTTCACCCTTGTTCATCTTCTTTGTCAGTGAATCAACGTTGTTTCGAAGGAGGTGAGATAGAAATTCTTTATAACCTTTTTTGTCACTTCCAATAAAGTTGCTCAATGAGGCATTTAGAATTCAAGGCATTATTACCTTGAGGAAAAAAGGCCAGATCTCCTATTTCTCTCCACATACACCAACAAAAAATACATACATCATTTCAAAGATGTTTCTTGAAATGAAAGAGATAATCATTGTTACATCCTAACTTCCATGAGTATTTAAACCAACGTAGATGTAGTTACTCTGCATTCTCATTCTCATTTATCTACCATATCAAGGCATGTTGTCCGCTATATTCCACCACACTTTACAAAAAAATTATGGAAAATAATCATATGCTAGAATAAACATCCAATCAAGAGAAACATATGACTACAAACTCCCAACTTATAATATTAATCTTTGCACCATCTAGGAAACCAAATAATTCAACCTATAGTCCTAGAGTTTCAACATCCATCAATTTATGGATCCCTATTCCATTGTAACATGACAT
Organism: Pinus taeda; assembly: GCA_000404065.3. Classification (NCBI taxonomy): domain Eukaryota; kingdom Viridiplantae; phylum Streptophyta; class Pinopsida; order Pinales; family Pinaceae; genus Pinus; species Pinus taeda. The sequence goes on along the minus strand of APFE030393108.1, from coordinate 72,370 downwards.
ATGGGTTCTTGTATAATTGTTTCCATCAATACGGGTTTCAACACGTTTTTCTTTTGATCTTACTAGCTCTGAGAGTGGAGGTAAAGCCCTAGGTTTGAGAAATAAATTTTTATCTCTATATGATAAAAAGGTAGAGCAAGGGTTAGTGGTTTATCAAAAATATCTATAATATCTATTGGACGGAGATGATAGCAATTGTAAAATGAAGTTTCATCATCTTTCAAGGAGGGGTTGTTGACTTATCATAGTCTTATGTATTTCATTTCAGATTATCCTAGTGAATATAACATGATGTCTTGTTTGCACTGGTTCCTAGGCATTCTCTTACATATTAAATTTCAACAAGTATACACAATGAAAGGTAAGCATCTGAAAGTAACACTTCCATTGAGTTTAGCAACTATCAATAACTAAGACAATAACGTGGATATGATATCTAAATTTTGTCACCATGAAAATAACTACAATGATCTCTTTGTTTTATTTTCAATATCCAAAAGTACTTGGAATAAATGGGTTGGAGAAACCTATTGGTTGAGCTCCAAAGGCATGGTATTTAGATCAATAGTCCTTCCATTGGGAAACAATATTACCTTTTAGCCTCCTTACTTGACATGTCTAGTTGTATCTTCCTTTTCTAACATCCCAGTCATATGGAGATTACTCAAGTTGCCTCTACATTCAATCAACTAGAGGAAATGGATTTATATTCAATGCATACTATGTTTAGAAATTAGTCTCTGTTAGCATGGGTGTGTTATGGATACACCCCAAACGACTTCTAGTTTGTATGCAGCTCCACATATTATATTATATTATATTGATTGCAACTCTCTGGTATAACAACAACAACAAAATCAAATATCCAACACAAATACTCTTTTCCTTACAAGTCAACATAACACCATTCAATTTTAATGTCTAAAATTAAGAGACAATATACCCTCCAAATCCTCGTTATTCCACCATAATAAAATTGAAATAGATATAAAATATTTAAAGCATGCAATAAACATCCTAATTATTCCACCATAATAAAATTGAAACAGATATAGAATATTTTGAATAAAACCATACAAATTGTTATCCCCAAATTTGGGAAACCATTCCACTTCTAAATATTGAGTTGTTAAAACCAAAAACCCCAATACAAAAACAATAAAGCATTGTAATAATTTCAAAAAAATGTAAGAACTCTCAAGTATTCCAATATAACAAGAACAATATTCAATTCTCATGTCTAAAATTAAGATACAATCCACCTAAATCCTCATTACTCTGCCATAATAAAAGTAAAATAGATAAAATAGTAAGATTCAATTGTTATGGCCAAAATTGAGAAACAATTCCCCTTCTAAATCTTGGTTTGTAAGTGTGCTCTATCATAATCTAACACGGTATAAAGGTGAAAATTAATTAATCAAATTCTTCAATTTTAGGCCCCGAGTAGTAGAATAACCTTGCTCAAGAGATCCAACAGCTCCATATACTCCACCAGGTATATCAACACCAGTGCCTTGGAACATATTAGCATTGATCGGATTTCAAGTGTTCTTGAGCTCCTTCATCTTGTCATCAAACTCGCCAACATATGCAAGTTGATTGTTATCCAACCACTAGATAATCTTCTCAAGGGCATCTTCAACCTTCTTTTTATCAGATGGATCTAACATTGCTAAAATCTTATTATCTAGAATGGTATTCCTTATGTTGTAAGAATAGCTCTCCAAAGAGTTATTGGACTCTACCCTCTTCTTGTTCTCTTCATCTTCAACCTTATATGTCTCGGCATCACGAACCATATTCTCAATCTCCTCTTTACTCAATCTACCCTTGTCATTTCTAATGGTGATTCTATTTTGTGACCAATGTGTTTGTCCATAGTAGACACATTTAGAATACCATTGGAATTGATATCAAAGCACAAAGTGATATGGAGAACTCCACTTGGAGAAGGGAGAATACGAGAAAGTTCAAAATTACGCAACAAGTTATCGTCCCTGGTTCGAGTTTTCTCACCCTAATACACTTGAATCAACACACTAGACTAGTTGTCTGAGTAAGTAGAAAATACTTGCTCCTTCTTTGTGGGGATGGTAGTATTCGCAGAGATGAGAGCTGGCATAACCACATGTGTAGTTTGTAGCCTTAATGAAAGGGGAATAACATCTGGAAGCAATAGATCTTGCACTTTCTCACTGCCCCCTCCACTCAAAATAGGATCTTTCACTACAGCTTTGTATGCAACAACCTCATCAGTGTTAATGCTCTTGTAAAGCTTATTTCCATTGGGGAGGTTCTGCAATAAGGATTGAACCTTAGGTATCCTTATAGACCCACCAACAACAACCACATCATAGATTGAGCATTTCTGCAACTTCGCATCCTACACACATTTCTCAACAGGCTCCATGCACTTCCTAATAAAATCCATGTTCATCTCTTCACATCTAGCCCTACTAATATTGCTATAGAAGTCAATACCTTAATATCGAGAATGAATCTGAATGGTGGTCTGGGTAGTTGATGGAAGGGTTCACTTACCTCTCTCACAGGAAGTTCTAAGTCTCTTAAGGGATTTGTCACTACCAATAATGTCGTTCTTATGTTTTCTCTTAATCTCCTATACAAAGTGCCTCACCAATCTATTATCAAAATATTCACCCATCTAAATGTCTATCCCTAGTAGTAGCCTTGTTATTTTTAGGTATGTTGTATGCTGGAGCAATTTATTTCAATTTTCACAGTTAGCTTAATATCGTTTCCGGATTGGAAATCACATCAGCATTAAAGTAAAATGCATATAGAACATAAATATAAATCACAGAAGAAAAGCCAAGACAAGAGGACACAGGATGTGGCACTAGCCATGGACAAACCCAATGTGGGGAAACCCTTGATTAATTCTTCTTTTATGTTGTTCAATAGTTCTGCAGAGAGAGAGAGAAAATACATTTACAACAGAAGTCAATACTTTGACTTTCTAGATAAGAGAGTAGATCATCTCTACATGAGATTAGTTGAATACACGCTACTTCAATTGATTCTCCAAGGTGGCTCCTTCACCTACTATTGTGATGCATGTTGTCCATGAGTTGTAGCTCACCATGTTGCACAGTATTGCACCTAGTGTTCACATTGTCATACATAGTGTCACTACTGCACCATGCTTACTATTTTATTTAACATCATGCTTTGAGGCTGTTAGGTAACTAAGCCCTTCAAGGGCTTCAATCCTCCTATGAGTCTCTCCTAATCCATGCTATCATTCAAACTCAAGATATGTTGTAGTACTGCCCTAGAACAACGTTAGTTTCTTTCTATGGCTTGCAGACTAGCAAAGCAGCTAGTTGTAGCTGTAGACTTCTTCAACAAGCCTAAACAAGAAACTAAATAGAAGTGTTGCCCTTTTTCTTCTAATATAGTGATAGCTGCTCCCAAATGTACATCATTCATGCCTTAGAAAAACAGTATTTAATATACTCTTACAATAATTTTCATGCTACTCTTTTAGGCTATTATGTCTCTTCTTTATGATGCACCTCAACTTCCTTTGCAACATATAGAAGCTCCCTTAGATAGTTGTAGTTGTGACAGCAAATTAGAGCACCTTCAAGTTTGAGATGAGGGCATCTTCTAGTCCTTCTTACTGCAACTTAGGATAACATATAAGTAGCATATAGAATGTCTGTCCTAGTTGGGTATATACATCCTCCTTGAATGTGGCTAGATCATTTCTTCATGATTTCTTCAGGACAACATTTACGACACTTAAGGTCAGAGTACGATTAGGTCTCCCTTGCCAGTGTGTAGAGCTCTTTTATGCAACATATAGGGTTCTTCATAAGCTTGTGGCTAGGGCACATTATGATTGCGGATTGGGCACCAACTGAACTGCACCTAGGGCCTCTTATTACCTATGTTAAAGGTTCTACTATGACTATGTAGAAGCCTCCTTTAGGACAACATAAGTGCCTCTCTTCAAAGTGATAATCATCTTCCATGGATGTGTCTATAGGGACAGCGAAGTCTCTCTTCTTGCTGCGTATATAACATCGTATAAGAATCTAATTACTGTGTAATTGGTGACCTTCATGGACTGCATATTGAGCCTCCCTTTAACTGCGACTTAGGGTATCTTATGGCTGCATTTAGAACCTCCTATCTTAGTGGAATTAATTCTCTTCTAGACCGTGTATAAGTGCCTCCCTTTGCTGCGTTAGATCATCATTTATTTTGGTCAAGAGTACCCTCAAATGCTACGGCTAGGGCACCCTTAAATGTTGTAGATAGATTTACTGTGGCTAGGGCATCATCATTACTATGGCTAGGGCATCATCTGTACTGTGGCTATGGCATCATCTTTACTTAGGCTAGCGTATACTCTTAGTGTCTCTCCTCCACCAAAAACCCAAAGACATGTGGAGAGGAGAAGATCACACGAAGAGTGTGTGTCAAATGACTTTAATTCCTTTTCTATTTATACTAAAATGTAGAGGTTGAATAGACATGACTATTGGGCTTCTGAGCCTACATAAGTTGTTGGCCGACTTAACAATTTGTCCATAATCAAAATAAATTCATATCTTCATAAATACTTGTTGGAATCGAATGATCTTTAGATAAATCCTACACCTCTCAATAAGAGGAATCCAAGAAAAATATTAGCTACCATAAATAAGATGACACACATGGAGTTTGGCCCTAGTTGCCAATTTTAACACTCCCTCTCAACTAGGGAGAACTCTATCCACTGATCCATATGTCTAACTATACTATCTCTGCCATCAGTGCCCTACACTACTCTGCTCTGCTCTAATATGCTAAGCTCTTCTCTACTCTACTCTGCTGAACCATGAAGAAGAAGAATTGATCGAGAATGTCTCATACCATTCTCTATTGAGCCGAAGTTAGTTTCATCTAGAGAGAGTGTGTCGCATCACCCTTACTGACCCGAAGTTAGTTTTATTGATCCAATACCAATATCATAAGAGAGTGTCACAAACCACTCATACTGATCCCATATCAATGGAGGTCATACTAGCCTAGGGAGTACAATAGATACAATGATGGGTCCATTGATAGGACTACTATGGTCCCTATCCTCATTTCCCTGCTCATTGATAGGTGAGAGGTACTTCCCATGAGTCCCAGAATGCATGGGTAGGATGCCTTGACAAGAGAGCTAATCATCATGTCCAAAGGAGAACAAATCATCCTGTCCAGTGGATGCCACAGAGAACTAATCATCTTGTTCCACAGTCACCACGGAGAACGAATCATCCTATTCCACAGTCACCATGGAGAACGAATCATCCTAGCCCACAGGAGAACTAATCATCCTATTCATAGTGCACCACCAGGGGAGGGCGATTGACCCTGTGGTCATATATTGCTCTAGTAAGTACCCCAAGGCCCCCAGAGCTTAATGCGTGCAACATGTAGGATCCTTATAAGAAGGTCTCTCAATGACTCCAAGTCATTCGGGAAAGTCACAACTTTGACCTTTCCTCGGGGCTTTACAAAATGTCTATGACTTGTACATTAGTCTCAATGTGATGGATCCTCATCGCTCATCATCTTACCATATCCTAGATAAGGCAATATCTGATGTCTATCTATTGGAGCAATCATCAAATATGGGATTCCTCAATAATCAAATTCTACCTCTGGTTGTAACAAAGAATCAGACTGGTATTCATCATGTGTACAAACAACTCACTTAAGAGCTACTGCAACCATGTAGCTTCACACGAGATCATACTCATAGCTTTGTATTCAGTCTCAACAATGCTTATAGCAACCAACTTACACTTCCTGCTCATCCATGATACCAAAGAAGTATCCAAAGTGAACTAGCAGTTAGAAGTGCTCTAGTGATCCTCCACACTGCCTACCCACTCTGCATTCAAATAATCATGCAGTTTCATATTTTTGGCACTATATCTCAATCCATGGGAGATTGTGCCCTGAAGATATCTCAAAAGATTCTTGGCACCAATCCAGTGAGGCTCAACCAAATATGATCCCACAATGCTAACTGCAAAACATATGTCTGGATGGAAGTTCACCAGGAACATCAACGCGAATGAGTTTATGAAACTCAAAGGCATTTCCCAAATCTGGTCCAACATCACTACCATATAACTTTTGAAAGTTAATATCCTTGAGGTATTCAAAGGCTTTCACTTTATCACACAATCCAACTCTCTCTTACTTTTTCAAATGAGAGGATCTACACCTATAAGAAATAGGTCATCCTCATAAGGTGCTGGTATGAGAGGTCTATCATCCACAACCTTCAAATAATGGTTTGGATTGGCTCCACTCTTAGTGAATCTCGACTTCATCTGCTAGCTATCAATCCTCTCATACTACGCCTGAGGATTTTTTCATCAAGCCATAGAGGGCTTTCTTCCACTTGCATATGTGATATTCCTGATCATCAATCTCAACCCCCTCGAGCTATTCCAAATCTATAGACCTACTACATGAGGGGAATGGTCCCCTTGTAAGATTTTCCTTTGGTACATCTCAGACATGCACTTTCATGCTCTTTACGAATTTGGGCATCACTATCACCATCTGACTCACAGAACTCCAGTGCTATGTGTCAATGGACATGGTCCCCAATGGAATTCTTGCAACTTGATACAACCCTGAACTCAAAAAACATCTTTCAACATTCTATTTTCAAACACGCACCTTTCCATCGATGAGTACCACCCTATAGCCCTTGAATTCCATTGCTAAAATGAATCGGGTTACCGTCATTCAATTGAGAGTTAACATTCCCTACACCCTTTCTGGGATAGGTGGCATCGGCTCCAAGTATAATCCCATGATTGTTTCCATCTCTACCAAATTAGAGAGTGCACCCATATATCCGATGAAGGGCCTTGAAGCACTATAATCAATAAGCCATATTCCCAAAGAATCTAAAGGAGAGGGCGAATACAAGATAATGCTTCTTTATCTTATCAGAAACAACATTTGATTCTTCATACTCAGGGTTCCTTGCTTTCTATGAAGAGTCGGTCATTTCCTTGATGACCTGCATTACCTGTCATTCCTTTTATCATTGAAGATGTCCCTGGAATGATTGTTATAATGATCAAGTGATGAGTCCTTACCATTTAGACACTCCTTCGCATAATGGCCAAACTAGTTGTCTACCTTTCCTTCCACCCTGAGATCTAGTCTTCCAATGAAGTGATCTCTAGGTAGCCCATATTCCACTGCACCATTATGATAATATTCTCTGCTTCTACTTCACCCTCAGTGATTTTGAAGAGGGATGTGGAATCCATTGATCCCTTTTTCCTTTCCCAACTTTCTTTGGTGATTCCTCTTTCACTCTTGCTTGGGCATTGTCTTCACTTTAGCTCTGATACCATGTTATTTCTTGGTATGTTCTAAGCTAGAGGAATTTATTTCAACTTTCACAATTACTTCAATATCTTTTTCAGATTAGCAATCAAATCATCATTAAATTAAACTGTATATAGAACATAAATATAAATTGTAGAAGAGAAGCCAAGAAAAGAGGACACAGGATGTGGCATTAGCTAGGGATAAACCCAATGTGGGGAAACCCTTGATGAATTATTCTTTTATGTTCTTCAATAGTTTAGCACAGAAAGAGAGAGAAAGTGCATTTACAACATAAGCAAGTACTTTGAATTTCTAGATAAATGAGTAGATCATCTCTACATGAGATGAGTTGAAGACATGATACTTCAACTGATTCTCCAAGGTGACTCCTTCACCTATCATTGTGATGCATGTTGTCCATGAGTTGTAGCTCACCATGTGGCATTGTGCTGCACACAGTGCTCATCATTATCGTACATAGTGTCACTGCTACACCATGCTTACTGTTGTATTCAACATCATGCTTCCAGGCTGTTAGGTAACTAAGCCCTTAAAGGGCTTCAGCCCTCCTAGGAGAGTCTCTCCTAATCCATGTTGTCATCCGAACTCAAGGTAAGTTGTAGTACTGCCATGGAAGAGCCTTAGCTTCTTGCTATGGCTTGCAGACTAGCAAAGCAACTAGCTGTAGTTGTAGACTTCTTCAACAAGCCTAAACAAGAACCTAAATAGCAGTGTTGCCCTTTGTCTTCTAATATAGTTAAAGCTACTCCCAAACGTACTTATTCATGCCTTAGAACAACAATATTTAATATTCTATTACAAAAATTTCCATGCTTCTCGTTTACACTGATATGTGTTTTCTTTATGTTGTAGCTCAGCTTCCTTTGCAACGTATAGAAGCTCCCTTAGATAGCTGTAGTTGTGAAAACAGATTAGAGCGCCTTCAAGTCTGAGATGAGGGCCTCTTCTAGTCCTTCTTACTATAGCTTAGGATAGCACATAAGTAGCATATAGAAGGTTTGTCCTAGCTGTGTATATACATCATCCTTGAATGCGGCTATATCATTTCTTCATGGTTCCTTGAAGACAAAGTTTAGGGAACTTAAGGGAAGAATAATATTAGGTCTCTCTTTCCAGCATTTAGACCTCCTTTATGCAGTGTATAGGATTCTTCATAAACCTGTGGCTAGGGTACATTATGACTGCGGATTGGGCACCAAATGAACTGCACCTAGGGCATCTTCTTACCTGTGTTAAAGGTTCTCCTAGGACTGTGTAGGAGCCTCCTTTATGAAAACATAAGTGCCTCTCTTCAAAGTGATAATCATCTTCCATGAATGTGTCTATAGGAATAGTGAAGTCTCTCTTCTTGTTGCGTATAGAACAATGTATAAGAATCCAATTACTATGTAACTGAGGACCTTCATGGACTCTGTATTGAACCTCTCTTTAACTATGATTTAGGGCATCTTATGGCCGCGTTTAGAACCTCCTTTCTTAGTGAAATTAAGTCTCTTCTAGACTACATATAAGTGCCTCCCTTTGCTACATTATATCATCATTTATTGTTTTCAAGAGTACCCTCAAATGCTATGGCTAGGGAACCCTTAAATGTTGCGGATAGATTTACTACAGCTAGGGAATCATCCTTACTATGGCTAGGGCATCATCTGTACTGTGGCTAGGGAATCATCTTTACTTAGGCCAGCATATACTCTTAGTGTCTCTCTTCAACCAAAATCCAAAGACATGTAGAGAGGAGAACATCACACAAAGAGTATGTGTCAAATGACTTCAAGTACTTTTCTCTTTATACTAAAATGTAGAGGTGGAATAGACATGACCGTTGGGCTTCTAAGCCTACATAAGTTGCTGGTTGATTTGACAATTTGTCCATAATCAAAATAAATTCATATCTTCATAAATACTTATCGGAATCGGATGATATTTAGATCAATACTACACCTCTCAATGAGAGGGATCCACAAAAAATATCAGCTACCATAAATAAGATGACACACATGGATTTTGTCCCCAGTTGCCAATTTTAACAAGCCTTCACCTCAAAAATACCCTCTTCAATTATGAGCGGAGACACATTAGAAGTATCTCCACCCAAATGAAAGATAATAACATTATTCTCACCAGAAATGCTAGCATTCTTGCCAAGCCCATAAGCAATAGCAACAACAGTGGGCTCATTAATAATTATCACAACATTCAACTTGGAGATTGCACCTTCTTGCTTGCTTGTCTCCCTTTGAGAATGATTGAAGTATGTAGGAAAAGTGACCATAACATTCTTAACAGTGGGGCCAATACAAGCTTTTTCAATCTCCTTCATCTTAGTTAAATCCATGGAAGATATATCTCAGGCTATAAAATATTTCTCCTCCCCTTTGTATGTTACAACAATGTTGGGCTTATCACCAACTCTTGAAATGACATTGAATGGCCATAATTTCGCATCACTTGCATTGAAGGGATCAGAGAAACTCCTACCAATCACCCTTTTTCTTATGTAATAATAAAAAAAAAACTTATTTAGATGAGCACAAATGCAAATTTTACACACAATCTAATGACAAACATATTTTCCATAAAATTTTGAAACAAGGTTTACCAATTACTTGTGATTGTCAAGCCATTGATGACACTGAAGACCTAAACATTTATGTAGGTAAACAAGAATAACATCAGCCATTAAAAAAATATTTGGAAAAAAGAGACTAAGTTAACTCACAAATCACACCACATAAAACCAAACAGGCATCACTAAATGCCACGTTCCTTGCTCAATCTTCTCCATGATTATCAATCCTTCACAAATTCCATTAAAACATAATGCATGGATTATTTGTAGGGTCGAGTGCTGCGAGCTCCAAGATAAATTAAGAGGCCGCAATGCATGGCTTGGCATGGCTTATTCATAGGGTTGAAGGCTATGAGCTCCAAGATAAACCTAATAAGTTGTATGGTTCATAGGGACAAGGGCCGTGAGCTCCAAGATAAACCTAAGAGGATGCATGGACTTAACGAATAATCAATAAAGAATTAACAATAATTAAAATTAACAATAACACATATTATCACCACCTGTAATAGTCAATCCTACAACAAATGATTTTTCAATCATCTAACAATAGATCTAACAATGTTGACAAGTACAAAGTGGCAACTAGGGGACTTTTTCTCAGAGGGGAATACCTTACGATGTAATTATTATTATTATATTACTTTATATTATGTGAGATCTAAAGCTCCGCTTCTTGTGGGATATAAATCTACCTCTCAAGATAGCACCACATCACTTTATCCTCATCAAACTTTACATCCCTTTGCACAACTATCATTCTAAGGGTTCACAAGTACACGTGGTAGTTGTGGGGAGCTTCTATGTAACCCAAAATTACCCCAAATTTTACGGTCGGCTCAAGCTTATTCCTTGATTATTTGGCAGCATGGTAGTAAACAAAGGCTCTATAAATCCTAAAGTGTGACACATCTCACTTTCTCCTCGAGAAATCCTCCTCTGGTGTAATCATGCCAAGAATTTGAATAGGACTCTAGTTATTCAAATAGAATATTGTGTTTCATGCCTCATCCCACACATCCAGAGGTAGGTCTTGGTCATGCAACATCACCCTTTCTTCTCCCAAAATTATATGGTCCTTTCTCTCAGCCACCCAATTCTACTATGGGTTGTGGGGTGTTTTCAAATCTCATTGAATGCCTTCTTTGTCACATAATTTTTTAAATTCATTCAACAAGTACTCACCTGCATTATTTCTCCTTGAAGCTTTAACCTTCTTGCTAGTTTCTTTCTCAACTAGTGCCTTGAATTCTACAAACTTGGAGAATGCATGATCTTTCTTCCGCATGAAGAAGATGCAACACTTCTGTAAGAAGTCATCAATAAAAATGAAAAAATATTTGTGTTTTCTAGTGGAGGTTGTCAAGAAAGGTCCACAAACATAAGAGTGAACCCTTTCCAGGACTGCATGTGCTTTGCTATCCTCATCATGCATTATGGATTTTGGGTACTTCTCCAACGTACACCCTTTTTATACATCATGTTTCTTAAGTGCTCCTTTAGGGAGGTGCATGGTTATTTGTTGTATAATATTCAACATTCCATGATGAAAATGGCCAACTCTTTTGTGCCAAATTTGATCGACATCGTAGCCCTGCACTTTCTCTGCCTTAGTGCTTAATGCAATACAGTCTTCCACATTTAGCTTAGAAATATTCGTTACACAAATATGTTTCACCTATCCCATGGTTATGTGCCTTAGGAATGATTTTCCTTTGTCAAACATCGGATCATAACCACAGTATTCCAAAACTACAACAACGATGAGATTTTCCTTAGGCCTAGAAAAAACATGACATCCTTGAGCATGAGAGCAGAACTTGACTCCCTATGAAAGCTAATTGTCCCAATATTGGTCGTGTTGTATCGTCCTTGACCCCCTAGCTTGATGTGCATATGTAGATCTTCCTCCTCCAGGTCACTGAAAAAATATCTACACCCTGTCATGTGGAATGATGCACCTCAGTCAAAGTAGCAAACACTCCCCATCACTGTGCTAGACATGCATGTGATAAGGGTAAATTCAAGCTCAAACTATGAATCCAAGGATTTAGTTGTTGCTCCTCCTAAGGTCTTTTTGCTTGCATTTATGTGTGGAGACTTTGTGGCATAGTGCTCGTATTCATGACAATGGGAGCATTTAATTTTTGACAAATCTTTCTTCTTTCCACCTTGGCTAAATTGTAGTTTGGTTTGAGATTTATTTCCTTTGAAACCAATGCAAAGTTTTATTCATCCTTGCCCTTGGATGAGGTCCCATCACTTTTATTCCACCTTATTTCCTCATCTGCCAAATTAGACCACAAGTGTTATGAATTTAGTAGTTTCTCCCTTCCATTCGCTGAATCTTGATAGCTATGATAGCTCTTGGGAAGGCCCAGAAGGGATAGGCTTACCAAGTCATCCTTTGAAACAATAATGCCAACTCCTACAATCTCATCATGAACTTGTGTGAACCTACTCAGACACTATGAGATAATTTAATTCTTCTACATCTTTGTATTTCAAATTTTATCCTTGAGCACCAAATTCTTGTGGTCACTACTATTCTAGAACAGATAGGTCAAATACCTACCACATTGCATAAGGATTTTCCTTTCCATGAATATTGGTGATAATGTGGTCCTGTAATCCATCCAATATTATTATCGTCACCTGGCCTACATCTTTCTTACACTTAGAAAGGTTATGGGCATCAAATTATGTTGGGTTTCTAACATATCTCTTGATGTATTCTAACAATTCAATGTCATCAAATACCTCCTCCGTGCGATCCTTCCATGCGATGAAATTAGAATTTCCTTCCAATTCATACTCTAACCTCAACCCATTGAAGGTCATATTCTTAGCTCTGAAGAGATCCGGTTACATTGAACTACAAATTCAAATGCCCTGAGAAACAACTTCAAAATTCCCACTCTATTGTGAATCCTTCTATCATATCATGTGGCAAATATGGTGTAGATTTGCAACTGCTCATGAAGTTTTTTCAAAATCACAAGACACAAACCTACTCTACTACTCTCTAGAAGTTAATTCGCAATTTAGAATAAAAATTTTAGACATGAAATAAGAAATAACACACATGCACACAATATTTTTCCTAGGGAATTTTTTTTTCTAAAAACCCCAATGTTTTCTTTCGTTAATATGATCAATAGAGATGTATTACAATTTCTTTTCTCAACTAAGCACAACCCGCAAGTGAATAACCTCTCTCTCTACTGAGAATCTCTGACCCAAACTTAGTCAATTTATGCCTCTGATTGAGCCCCTATTTCCATGCTCAATTCCTTGAGAAATTAGGCCCCTATTATTTAGGATTGTTTTCCAAAATGGATTGCGCAATTCCTAAGGTTGATCAAGTAACCGCATGCAACACTTGTACACTCAAGTGATGTTAAATTTCCTTGGAATCTCCACCACGTTTAGGGAGCTCAAATCAGTTTCATGCACTATCTATTTTGGGTTGATTCATCTATTAAATGGATGATCACTGAGTCTGAGTGAAGTCCCACTACACAACTCACCTTCCACTAGTTCCTCCAACAGTTAGAACTAGTTTAACTGAAAACAACTTGGGATAACTCACTTTGATTTCTACAAATTGGAAATCACACATGCTTAACTGAACTCTAACTCCTCCAACTCGAATTTATTGAGTAAACTGGGTGACACAATCCATGTCATACAATTTAATTGCATCCAAGTTGTTTGCTAATGTGGAAATTCAATTTTTCTCAATTCAATCAAGGAAAAATCAAATTGAGAATTTCTTGCTACATTTTTTAACAATCCTTCGGGTGAATCTAATCCATGTTTTCAATGATAGTGAGGAGTCCTAATACAAAAGTGTGTTGAAAAAAAAAACCAGTGGATAGAAGTAGCATCCAAAATAAATGAAATAGTTAAAAACACATTAAATCACAATCGATGGAGATCCCGAAAGCTCGAACTATGTTATTGCCTATCCATGTTTAGTGAAAGTGCGTCCGTCGTTGTTTTCATGAACAAAGCCTATATTTTCATCCTCCATCACACTAAATCCCATTAGTCATTGTCAACCTCCATCACTATGCTTCCTGAAGAAGCCATCAACAACGTAAGGCATACTCTTAATCCTTTACCTTTTTTTACTAACGTCTCGTATTCAACATTTTAAGAAAAGAAAATTATTTTGTTTGAAAATTGTCTTAAAATACCCCTCCATGTAGTAGTGCCTAATGCAATGACACACAAGTTGTCTCTAATTGTATCAACAGAGATCGAAGGGACATAAAGGAATTGATGTCTAGGAAATCTTGCCTGGAAAAGTTGTGGCATTCCTGAGATTTGACTACACTCGTGAAACAAAGAGCCCAAAAAATCATTGTCTTATATAAGATAACATGAATGATAAGTGAAATAAAACCCTAGGTATAGGCAAGAGACATTAGTAGCCTATAATCTAGCAAACATAGGGTGCATTTTTAGAGTTAATTTTTCATTTGTTAGATAATATTGTCTTAAATTGGTATGTTTTTTCTTAATTGTTAATTGTCTTAAATGAGTTTCTTCTTAAGTGGCCATTGTCTTAAATATAAAGTTTTTTCTTAAAATATTTTTGTCTCAGATATAAAGTTTTGTCTTAAAATAATTTTGTCCTGAACTGTTTTTGTCTTAAATATAAAGTTTTGTCTTAAAATATTTGTCTCAAATTGTTTTTGTCTTAAATATAAAGTTGTATTAAAATATTTTTGTCTTAAACTATTTTTGTCTTAAATATAAAGTTTTGTCTTAAAGTAATTTTGTATGAAACTGTTTTTGTCTTAAATTTAAAGTTTTGTTTTAAAATATTTTTGTCTCAAACTATTTTTGCCTTAAAGTTTATATTTAAGAGAATCCATTTGATATTAACTTTTAATGTAAAATAACTAAAATAAAAAGTGACTTTTTAAGACAAAAAATTTCTTTTGTCTTCAAAGAATATCTTAAAAGTGCCCTTGTTGTAGTAGTGGTAATGAATGCCATGAACATTTATGATTATAACTATTTTCCTTAATAATTTTAGAAACATAAACATCGACGAATATATTAACCATGGCCTAAGAAAGAAAATGGCAATGCTTTGGCAATGGCTTTTCAAATCATTCGAGTGAAAATATTAACGCACCAATCAAATACATGAAATCAACTCCCTGAAATATTATAGTAAATAAATACACTAAACTCCCAATTTCAGAGGAAATATTAATGTGTAACAAATCCAAAATAATTGGGATATTTCATTTTGGTAACAATATATAAAAATAAATTTAATACATAACAAATAACCACAAGATCAAGAACAATCTGGTACTAACAGTGTAATACACCACATACAACCTAGATTCAGAAAGCAACATACTATATAACAATCTTGTTATTACTAGTAGTATTAATAGAGGATTTTATCCTAATACATCATAGATAACCACAAGCTCAAAAAATAATTTGTACTGATAGCGCAATACACCACATATAACTTGGATCCAAAAAGCATGAGACTATATAGAAAGCTTGTTAACATTATTGTTATGATGGAGGACATTATCTAGCCATTCAATACCGGTTGCTTCTCAATGAAGAGATCTATAAAAATCCATCTTAGCTAAAAAATACCAAAACTTCAGTACCAACTGAGGTTCCCTGAAATAAATCTAGGCCATGAAAATAATATCTAATGCATAATAACTTGCAATGAGGAGAATAAACCATTTCAAAGATATCCTCTTCATTAATGTGTCTGCCTCAGCAATCAAGATTTTATCTCCTTATTAGCTACAAGGATTTCCTATTAGATATATGAAACATGAAACAGAGAGCCAATAAACCCAAATTACAATAATAGAGAGTCACTGAATCTAGATTACAATAAGTATGGTTATAAATAAATATAACATCTAGTAAGGTTTACAAAACCTTATTAGGTAAGAAATAATAAGTATTGTAATAATGAAGAATAACATTATAAGTGTTTTTATAATGAAATATAACATCTATTTAGGTAACAATTTAGTATGTAGTGTAAAACCTCAATGGGTAGCAAATCCAGTACAAAATCTCACCAGATAACCTATATTTTGTTGTAACCAGCATGAGCACCTATCAAGAAAGAACCCATGACATATTCTTCACTAATAAAAGAGCATTTTAGTTTTTAATACTCTCTACATTGTCTTTTAGCAATGTGTTATGATTCTATATTTATCAAATAACTTCCCATAAGAGGAAAGATGGATAGGTGAAAGTAGGGCAGCATTACAATTCCATCGTGGTTCGAAATATTTTCTAGGAATTTGCACTTAATTAAGATGGAAAGAAAAAAGAGAAATTTTCATTTCTTGATAAGAGTGGATTCTAGGAATCGACATGGAAGTATAATAACAAAGCATGGTGTTTGAGAAAAATATATATTGATACTCTAAATTAATTTAGGTCTTCTCAAAGCTCACATGGCTAGCTTAGAGTTAGTAGAACCTTGAAACAGAGGTTAAATTTATTTGTACAAGTTGTCGATTATATACGTTGGCCCTTGCATGTGGAAATGCTTAACAGGTCAAAGACAACTGAATTGGTTCAGAGCAACTCAAAATAATTAATAAAATACCTTTGTGTTTTTCACTTGTGTTGCTTACCCTATTTGAGAGGTCACTAGAATTCTTTAAATGTCATATGTAGGATATAATGAATCTCTTCCTAAGCTTCCTGAGTTCAGTAATGCATAATCATGATTCCTAACAATGGCTTTGATCAAGAGAAGGGATTGAAGCTATACTTGCGGACTGAAACCATTGTTGTCTATTATAAATCTACTGACATTTTGAATTGTGAACTAGAAAGAATCATTTATTTGGAATAAAAAATGAGTTTCAAGACATTAGATTTGTAGTTGATTGCTTGTTCATAGTGAAAGCCTATCATCTGAATTCTATAGTTTTTTTCATGATATTTTTCCCTTATAGAAGATAATTATTTTTATTTTTTTATATATCATAAACCTAGTTACTATATTGATCCAGCTATTAAAATCATTGATGACCGTACCAAAATATTATTTCTCTAAACTCACTGATGACCTTACCAAAATATTATTGCTCTAAACTCACTCATTACCTCACCAAAATATTATTGCTCTAAACTTCTAATAAATATGAATTTTGGACAGAGCTGGTGTCACTACAGATTCGTCTAAGTGAAAATAATTTTTTTTATGGATGCAACTTTAAACAATTAATGAGGACAAACCAGAATCCATCCCACTATCACAATCATCCTCACCACACACACACTCTTCCTCTGAATTCACAATCAGTGCATCTTCTCCTTTTTGTTTTTGAGGCCACTGCAAAAGAAGAATTGCATAAAAATTAATTTTGATCTCTTTGGAACACTATACTACCCTCTAAATTGCATGTCAATTAGCAAATTTTGTTTGAAATTTTAAATTTTGCATTTTGTCAAAAATTTTGTGGGTTTGCTAGTTTATGCTTGATTGGATAGTTTTCCTAGATATAATATCTTTATTTTAAACTTTAAGTGGAAAACTATGGCCTCATACAACAAATGTAACAATAACTCCAAATCTAAGCAATATAAGAGGAAGTAATATTGAACTTCTTATTAACAAATAATTGTAATGATCTTATCTTTGTTTATTGTGCTCCATGTTGGGGTCTACAAAATGATTTTGAGAGCAATGATATCTAAGGTGTGGCTTGGCCTATAGGTCCCCATGATCTTGTTTTTAAATTTCTGTCAATGGAGTCACTTTCACTGTAATGTAATTTGGCTTCATGTTATTGTAGGAAGCTTGCAGGCTAAATCTACAAGCTTAGCTCTTGTAGCTTCAAGGCATGTTGATGTCGACGCTTCAGATGCCAATTGTTGGGTTGTGTTATATTCTTTCCACGTAGTTAATAGGGGGTTTGAAGGGCACCTGTAACCCCACTTTATGGGGTCCGGGGCAACGCCCCAGAAAATTTTGGTTTTGGACCCTATGTTAGGTTGGGTGAAACCACCTATGGTTTTGTGCATCATTTTTGCATGTGTTTTCTAGACACGATCTTTTTCAGTCCATGGTATTAGACGTGATGGTTTTTGGTCCATGGTATTGGGCGCGATGGTTTTCAGTCTGTGGTATTGGATGCTTCAGCATGTATAAATATGTATTGTAGCATTGAAAGGAACATAATGAAAAATCAAGCCGGTAGTCCCGATTTTGAGATCCAGGGGAAAATCTCTATGTATATGTGTTTTATGTCTTCTACTCTCACATTATTTATTTTCTGTGATTTAGAATTCGTATGCAAGTAATTTCTGTATGAGGTTAACATCTACATTTAGTATCGGAGTAGTTTTGGCTTCAATGGGACGCCTTTGTTGCTGAGGGGTTTCACTTGAGCCTATGGTAGAACCTGTTTAGTGGGAGATCTGCAAGATCGATTCTAGTGGTGAAAGAAGATGGCGAGCAATGGGAAGATAGAGAACGAGAAATTTAATGGTCAAAGTTTTGAGTTGTAGAAACTCAAGATGGAGGATCTGTTGGTGGATCAAGATCAGTGGATTGTGGTAGATACGGGTACTAAACGAACGAGAGTGTCTGATGAAGAATGGAAGAAGTTGGATTGGAAGGAAAATAGCACAATATGATTTTGTGTCTCAAATTCTGCATTGCTGAATGTATCAGGGGAAGCTATGACGAAGGCTTTGTGGGACATGTTAGGGACTTTGTACCAATCTAAGTCTCTAGTGATAAACTGTTCTTACGAAAAAAGCTATATAACCTGAGGATGAAAGATGGAGACTCGGTGATAGAGCATCTGGATGCATTTAATACTATGGTAAGTTAGTTAGAATCTGTTGATCTTAAAATTTCAGCTGAAGATAAGTGCATCAGTTTGTTGTGTTCTCTACCACATTCGTGGGATAGTCTGGTTATTGCAATAGGTAGCAATGCAACTGCCTTGCATTTTGATCAAATAGTCTCATCATTGCTGATGGAGGAGATGAGACGGAAAAAGATAGAGAGCTAGAATTGTGATTCCTTGTCTATACGAGGACGATCCTAGAACAGAAACAAAAATAAGTCATCGAGTGGGAGATATAAATCTAGAGGGAGATCTAAATCTCTAGGAAAACGTATAAAGGTGGTGTGTTGGAAATGCAGAAAGGAAGGGCACTACAAAAGGGATTGTAAATCAAAATCTCCTGATAAAGTAAAGGGATCTGATGATGCTCCTTTTGCAGAGGCGAAATCTACTTCAGGTGAAGGCGAGGATGTGTACTTGGCTTCTTCAAATACACATGTAGATCACGAGGCGTGGTTGATTGACTCAGGTGCATCCTTTCACTTCACTCCCCATACAGAGTGGTTTTGTGAGTATGAGAAATATGATGGTGATGATGTCTTCTTAGGGGATGATAGGAAGGCTAGAATCATTGGTCGCGGAAAAGTAAAGTTGAAGTTGCAAGGTGGAATGCCTAGAACACTTCCAGGTGTTCTACATAATCCTGCAATGGCGAAAAATCTGATTTCTGTTAGCAAGATGGATGATGCAGGTGTAAAAACAATGTTCGAGAAGGATACCTGCAAGATTATTCGAGGAGTATTGGCATTGATGCAGGGAGTTCAGATTGGAACTCTGTACAATCTGCAAGGTAGCACTGTTATTGTTGGGTGAAATCGTTCTATGGTTCTTGAAAGTGGAGTAGAAAATCTAGTGGTCTCTGGAGAGACGACCATGTTGTGGCATCAAAGGCTTGGACATAATGGAGAAAAGGGCCTTCGGATGCTTCATGGTAAAGGTATGGTAGAAGATATGAGTAATAACTCTCTGGATTTTTATTTCTGTGAAAATTGTCTATATGGGAAGCAGAATCTGGTGAGTTACCCCTCTAGTAGTAAGAGGGCGAAATAGATATTAGAACTTGTGCATAGTGATGTGTTTGGACCTATGAAGGTTCCATCACTGGGTAAGTCTGTGTACTATGTATCACTTATAAATGACTTCTCAAGGAATACATGTATATATTTCCTTAAGAAGAAATCTGAAGTCTTTGATAGGTTTAAAGAATTTAAGGCTCTGGTGGAAAACCAGACAAAGAAGAAGATAAAGGTGCCGACGACAGATAATGGTGGAGATTTTTGTACTAAGGAATTTTAAGAATTTTGTAAGTGTGGTATAGCACGACAAAATACTACTCCATATACACCTCAGAAAAATGAAGTTGTAAAAAGAATTAATAAGACATTGATGGAAATGGAAAGAAGCATGCTCAGTGGTGCTGGGTTAGGACAAGAATTCTGGGCAGAGGTGGTGGATACTACATGTTACCTAGTCAATAGGTCACTTTCATCAATGTTGGAGGATAAGACTCCACAAGAGGTATGGACTAGTAAGAAACCCTCTCTTTGACATCTCAGGGTATTTGGATGTGATGCATATGTACATGTTCTAAAGGAGAAATGAACCAAGTTAGATAGTAAATCTGAAAAGTGCATCTTTATTGGGTATAAGGATGATTTAAAGTGTTATAAGCTTTGGAACCCAGTCACACGAAAAGTTGTGTACAACCGATATGTTGATCTGATAATCACCTTATGAGTGACCTCAGTTGAAGATTTTTCAAACAAAAGGTATTATAGACTCATGTGATGGTGTGTGTTCTGTGCTATTCAAGCAACGGATCGATTAAATTGCTAATACATAGAAATTTAAATGGAAAGACAACAGAGAAATACCGTAAGCAACACGAGACACATTTTTTTTTTAATAAGGATTTCACCCTTTTCTCCGGGGCTACATCTCTAGTCCAGCTTTAGTGGTGGCCTCGTTTTATTGTGTCTTACAGCAGAGAAATTACAATACAGGGACACAATGTGAGTTCTCCTGAAGCAGATTTTGCTAGGGAGGGTGGTTCTTGGATTCCCCAAGCCACTCAGAGTTCACAAACTCTTGTTCTTCCTACCAACTCTGTGACCCTCAATCTACAAGGGAAAGAGCCAAATCTAATGCTCATTCTAGACAGATTCCTCTATGGGAAGGCTTGAATCTTCAAGCTCTCTGGTGCTTGATGCTGCCTGTGGTCAGCTCGGCCCTGTATCTCCTCTGCTTGGCTTTACTGTTCTTTGTGTTCAGTCCTCCTCTCAGGGTTCACCGTTCACTGTCTCTCTCGGTCGTTTTTGGACTTCTCCCCAAATCCTCTCCTTTCGACTGTCTCTGTTCATGGCTTTAACCATTCGATCCCTATGCCTATTCAGTTCCTCTCCCGCCTACATCGATTCTCCTTCTACAGCTACGCTTGGAGTTCCTTGTTCGACGTCAGTATGAATGGTAGGGAAGTTCCATGTGTCTCCATCTAACTGGTGCTAGCATGCTTCGTTGATTCATTTCTTTGGTTATGTCATGGATACATTCTTTCTCCACCGTGGCAGTCAATGGATTCCAAATCCCTTTAAATCGCGGCTTAATTCCCTATCGATTCCGCTTCTTTCTATCGGGCACAATCTCAACCATCCGATTTGGGCTCCTCTAGATCCAACGTCATACGCACGTTGAGCGCGGTTGACTTGCTCGACTAATAGCATGTGATCACGGTGGTTTTTCTCTCACCTCTGCTTCCACGCATTGATCACTGAGTGGGATCACTCCGCTCTCCTCCAAAACCTTTTACTATTCAAGGGCGCCCCAATCATTACCACTGGTTTTCCAAAGCACCGGTCCCGCCTTTGTCTTTTAGTGCGTTTGGTTTCTGTGCCTGTGGTTCTCTGGCTCCCAACATGACCGGTTGCTTAAGGCTCCCCCATTTCCGCCCTGTTTTCCCAGCAATGCACAATTAGCGCTAAGCGCTAATCATGCATCAAAGTCACCTCATTTTCCTAGGGGCTATTTTGACCTCCTGCACAGTCTCCATGCGCCTCAGCCGGCGTGCTTTGACCGAGGTCCTCGTTGTTCCACATTGGCGGCCATTTGCCACTGGTTCAAGGCATTTTTGATCGTTGTTTTGGAATTTTCAACGATTTGTTCAACTCAATACAGTCAAGGTTCTTGATAGTCTTTTGTGGATCTGATTCAGATCAGATGTGGCATTTAGAGAGGTGAAAGATGCTATTAAACATGAAGTCCAATGAAAGGAACTTGAGAAGATAGAGTTTGGGCTAAAGGAGGAAGAATCAGACTCTATAGTAGAGGAGGAATCAGAAGATGATGAACCACAAACTCTGGCTATGAGAAGATCAGTTCGAGAAAGAAGACAACCTGAAAGGTATAGTCCATCTGCTTTCTATTCAAATTTTTCTTTATCTATTACTGACAATGATCCCAGAACTCTGAAGGAAGCAGCAGATTCAGAGGATGGAAAAATCTAGAAAGAGGCCATGGTTGATGAAATGGCATCTTTGCACAAAAATGAGCCCTGGGATCTGGTGGAGTTGCCAGCTGGACGAAAACCCATTGGTAGCAAATGGGTGTTCAAAAAGAAGACAAATGCAGAAGGAAAAGTGGAGAAATACAAAGCTCAGTTGGTAGCAAAAGGTTATTCCCAGGAGCCAAGAATTGATTTTGCTGATATTTTTTCTCCTGTTGCCAATGTAACTTCTATTAGACTACTTTTATTTGTTGCTACTACTTTTGATTTTGAGGTAGAACAAATGGATGTGAAGACAACATTTCTTCATGGGGATCTAGAAGAGGAAATCTACATGAAGAAACCTGAAGCCTTTGTAGCGAAGGGTCAGAAAGAACTAGTATGCAAGTTAAATAAGTCTATGTATGGGTTAAAATAGTCAGCAACAATGTGGTATCAGAAATTTGATACATTTATACAGGGACTTGGCTTCACCAGAAGCAAAGCAGATCAGTGTGTGTATTTTAAATTAATTGGTGACCGTGTTATTTATCCGGTCTTGTATGTGGATGATATGTTGCTGGTTGGAAATGACAAAGAAAGTATCCAGGATTTGAAAACCCAATTGTCCTCCAAATTCGACATGAAAGATCTTGGTGCTGCAAACTATATTTATGGCATGGAAATTAAAAGATATCGGGTAAAGAGGAAGCTCTCATTAAACCAAAGGAAGTATGTCGAGACAATACTATAGAGGTTTAATATGCAGGATAGTCAACAGGTCAAGGTCCCTATTCCTATAGGTGTGAGGTTATCTGCTGAACAATGTCCCAAGTCACAAGAAGAGGAAGAGGACATGTCCCGTGTTCCATATGCAAGTGTAGTTGGTAGCCTAATGTATGTAATGGTCTATACTAGACCAGACATTGCACATGCAGTGGGAGTAGCAGGTTTATGTCAAAACCAAGAAAGGAGCATTGGACAATAGTGAAGTGGGTTTTTAGGTATTTGCGTAGCACTAGTGAATATGGTTTGTGCTACCAAGGAATACTAGGATTCGATAGAGAGTTGGATATTCGTGGGTTTGTTGATGCAGACTGGGATGGAGATCTAGATTAGAGAAGATCTACAAGTGGGTATGTGTTTAACCTATTTGGAGGTGCAGTCAGTTGGATGAGTAAGAAACAATCTGTAGTGGCACTATCAACTATAGAGGTAGAATACATGGCAGCCTCTCATGCAAGTAAGGAAGCAATTTGGTTGCAGAGATTGTGTTCAAGTATGGGGTTAGTACAATGAGCTATAAGGATAGACTGTGATAGCCAAAGTGTAATTTTCTTGGCAAAGAACCCTGCATATCATTCAAAGACAAAGCACATTGATGTTTAGTATCACTTTGTGAGGGATATGATAGAAGAAAAAATGGTGTTAATGGTAAAGGTGGACACTTTGAAGAATATTGCAGATGCATTGATAAAATCTATGAGCTCTGAGAAGTTCTCTTGGTCTAGAGAGACAATGGGCATTTCAGGGTTGGAAAAATGACTAAGCTCTCTTTTGGCCCCCCGTGGAAAGAAAAAAATAAGTGGGAGAATGTTGGGGTGTGTTATATTCCTTCCACGTAGTTAACAGGGGGGTTTAAAGGGCACCCGTAACTCCACTTTATCGGGTCTGGGGAAGAACCCCGGAAAATTTTGGTTTTGGACCCTATGTTGTGTTCGGCGGACCTACCTATGGTTTTGTGCATGATTTTCGCACATGTTTTTTGGACGTGATGTTTTTCGATCCATGGCATTGGATGTGATGGTTTTTGGTCCATCGTATTGGATGCGATGGTTTTCGGTCCATGTTATTGGATGCTTTGGCATGTATAAATATGTATTATAAAATTGTAAGGAACATAATGAAAAATCAAGTTGGTAGTCCCGGTTTTGGGATCCAGGGGAAAATATATGTGTATATGTGTTTTATGTGGTCTACTCTTGCATTATTTATTTTCTGTCTTTTAGAATTCATATGCAGGTAATTTCTGTACGGGGTTAAAACCTTCACCAATGTCTAATTTGATTTCTCTAATATGGTATGAAAATATTCACCCTGTGAATCTATTCTCAACTACAAGCACCTTTGAACTTATATTGAAATTTACAAGAGATAGATTTCATTCAGTCATCAGGTAATTGAAACATGGCAGAGGTATTCTGTTCCCTAATTTACATAATTTCAGAAAACATTGTCATACCTCTAGCTAGTTATGGAGTCTTCTGTAACCTTCGATCTAAGCTTTGAGATCATCAATAATCTTCATTTCTCTGTAAACATAATGACAATCGGAAAATCATTTCAAAACCAAAGGGCTTATTTGAGTTTCTAGTCCATTTTTCTTTCGCATATTTCTGATTACTTACACCTAAGCACTAGTTGACAGTTCCTTCCATAATTGACAGAGTCCCATCTATATAATTATTGGATATAATCCTATGCCATTGAAAAAACAAATATGAGTGAATGCTCAAGTTTTGATCTTTGATATTACAAAAAAATACTAAATACACTCACATTGTATGAACTTTCAGCAAGTTAAAAAATTTAGAACTACATTGCCCATTCAGATTATTTTTTTCTATCAAACTATCGAGCAAGGAAAAGGAAAGTTGGATGGGTTAAAAGAAGGTGTTGTTACAGTTCCATCCTTGTTCGAAATCTGCGCTAGGCCTCTGCACTTAATTGATATGGAAAGGAAAAAAATACCATTTCTTGATAAGCAGAGGATTCTATGCATTAACAGGGAAGTATAATAACAAAGAATGGTGTTTCAGAAAATTATATATTGATACTCTAAATTAATTTAGGAGGTCTTCTCAAAACTCACTAGGCTAGCTTACAGTTAGTAGAACTCTTAAACAAAGAGTAAATTTCTTTGTACAAGTTTCCGATTATATACATTTTCCCTTGCATGTGTCAGTGATTAACACATTAGAGACAACTCAATTGGTTCATAAAACCTCAAAATATAGAGACAACTCAATTGGTACATAGAACCTCAAAATAATAATAGAGTACATTTTCGTTTTTCACTAGTGTTTCTTACCCTATTTGAGAGGTCCCTAGAATCATGTAAATGTCATGTCTAGGATATAATGAATCTCTTTACGATTTCAGTGAGTTCAATAATTCATATTCACGATTCCTAAGAATGGATTTGATCAAGAGAAGGAATTGAAACTATACTTGGGATCGGAACCATTATTGTCTATTTTAAATCTGTTGAAATTTTCACTTGCGAACTATAAACAATCATTTTTTTGGAACAAAAAATAAGTTTGAAGAAATTATAGTTGAAGTTCATTTTTTTTTATAGTGCAAGGCAATCATCTGAATTCTATAATTTGATTTCATGATCTTTTTTTCTTTCCTTTTAAAAGATACTTGTTTTTATTTTTTTATATACCATGGGCTGATTACTAAATTTATCTCACTATTCAACCCACTAATGACCTTACCAAAATATTATTCCTCTAAACTACTAGTAAATATGAATTTTGAATTGAGTTGGTGTCAATACAAATTCGTCTCAGTGAAAATACAAAATCTTATGGATGCAATTTTAAACAGAAAATGAGGACAAACCAGAATCCATCCCACTATCATCATAACTACAATCATCCTCACCAAGCACACGCTTCCTCTTCATTCACAATAATTGCATCTTCTCTCTTTTGTTTCCAACACCATTGCAAAAGAAGAATTGCATAGAAATTCATGGTCATCTTCCTCAATTTCCTTCATCAAGGGATCTCAAAGGAACATTGTACTACCCTCTAAATTGCATGTTAATTAACATATTTTGTTTGAAATTTTGAGTTTGCGTTTCGTTAAACATTTTGTGGGTTTACCGGTTTATTGTTGATTTGGTGGTTTTCATGGACATAATATTTTTATTTTAAACTTCAAGTGGATAATGATAGCCTAATACACCAAGTGCAACAATAACCCCAAATCCAATAAATTTAAGAGGAAGTAATACTAAACATCTTATTCAAAAACATTTGTAATGATCTAATCTCTATTTATTTTTCTCCATGTCGTGGCCTACAAACTAAACAAGGATCTCTAAGGTGGGGCTTGACCTCTAGGTCTCCATGATATTGTTTATGAATTTGCATCAATGGAGTCACTTTCTTCACGTTGTTTGTAGGAAGCGTGTAGGCCAAATATGCAAGCTTGTCTCTTGTGGCTTCAAGACATGTTGATGTCGATGCTTCTGATGTGCTTTCTTTATTAAGGACTACAAATATTTACCCTACACCTCTATTCTCAACTGCAATCTCCTTTGAACCTACATATATATTTGCGAGAGATAGATTCCATTCAGTCACCACGTAACTGAAACGGGGGAGAGAAATTATGTTTGTTGATTTGCATAATTTCATAAAAAATTGTCATACCTCTTGCTGGTCATGGAGTCTTCTCTAAACTTCTATCTAAGCTCTTAGAGCATCGACCATCTGTATTTCTCTGTAAACATAATGGTTATTAGAAAATCAGTTCAAAACCAAAGAGATTATTTGAGTTTCTAGCATTTTTTGCTTCTACATATTTCTTATTGCTTACTCCTTAGGACTCGCTAAGAGTTCCTTCCATAATTGACAAAGTCCCATCTATAAAATTATCGAAGAGAATCCTACGCCATTGAAAAACAAATATCACTAAATGTTCAAGTTTGATATTTGAACAATGTAACATTGATAATATTGCAAAGAAAATATCAAATTCACTTACAATGTGTGAAGTTGAAGCAAGTTAAAAACTTCCAAACGAAGATTGCCATTCAAATTGCTATTCTCTATCACAATATAGAGCGAGGAAAAGGGAATG
The DNA here is from genome assembly GCA_000404065.3 of Pinus taeda. Taxonomy (NCBI): domain Eukaryota; kingdom Viridiplantae; phylum Streptophyta; class Pinopsida; order Pinales; family Pinaceae; genus Pinus; species Pinus taeda. The sequence continues at coordinate 45,159 of APFE030393108.1, read as the reverse complement.
TAAAAACCACTTAGTCTGAAAATATAGTAAAGCTTAGTTTTTGTTGTATTTCACCCCACCTGAACGTATATAGTGATCAAATATTAGAAGAGAGGCCCATAATCGACTGTGGGGGATATGGGTAAGTATGTCATGTCCTCAAAAATAAATAAAATTTTATTTAGCTAATTTCAAGAAAATAAAAAACAGCAAAAATTAAATAACCAGATAAATAAATAATTAGAAATTGTGAAGAGGCTCATTGTATGTCACTTCCTCAAAAAACAATAAAAATAATTTTTACTAATGCCAACGAAACCAAAAAAATACAAATTAGATAACCATATAAATAAATAATTAAAAAGGGTGGAGAGGCTCATTCTACAATCCGGTATAAGGGACATTTGTAAGTATGTCACATCATCAAAATAAAAAAAATAATTTTCACTAATGTGGGCTCATTTTACAGTCTAGTATTTCACTTGTATTCTACTTGGTTCTTTGATATTTCACTTTTACTCTTCAAGTAATAAATAAAATATTTCAAGTTAGCAATATCTGCAAACCATTGTGAGTTAATAGATACTGTAAAAAAGAAACCGAGGATGGCACGTGTTCATGGCAGCTAGGGTTCAGGTCTCTCCTGTTACAACAAGCGTACAGAGTCTACAGTAAAATCTGCCAGCACTTTTCAGCTACAAGACAAAATACAAAGGATAAAGAAGGCAAGCGAATCATGAGAAAGCCTCAGGGGGAGGGCATAGAGCCTCCCCCAAATGATATCAAACAGGTTCCAATGTAGGAGGACGCCCACTAATAGACAGTCCACGAGGATACAAAAGAAGGACAAGACTCTCAAGGAGACAAAGAAATAGTCAAGGAGGTTCTTAAAGTGACTTCCGCCACATGCAAGCCAGTTGCAGCCACGAGACCAAAGATCGAGTTACCTAGCTGTAGGATCAATGCACATATCCAATATACGAAGGATCATGCTTTGATAGGGAAATTTATTGGTTTTTGGCCCACCGAAAAAGCACTGCAAGGATGGATTATAGCCAAATGGAAGCCGAAAGTCCGTACAACCCTGCAGCTAGGGCCGTATTTCAGAGAATGGGTTGAGAGATTTAACTCAGATAAAGAAGATCTCAGTTGGGCGTTGGTCTAGATCCGCCTCTACTCCCTCCCTGTAGAGTATTGGGATGAGACCTCATTACAAGATATCGGCAATGGTCTTGGTGAGTTCGCCAAAGTAGCAGAGGAGACCAAGCTTAGAAGATACACCTCATGTGCGCGTATATGTGTTTATATGCACCTTAACAATGCCCTGCCGGATGTGGTAAGTCTCTTTCATGACGATTTTGAGTGCATCCAATCTATTGATTATGAACATGTTCCTTTCCATTGTATGAAATGTCATGCTCTTGGTCACCTATTTCGAGATTTCCCATCTAACCTGAAAACCTCAGCCCATCCTCCTTCTGGAAAATCAGATGCTGACGGATTTACCAAAGTCTCCCATCGCATAAAGAATCTCAGAATATCCGTCTCTAATCCTAAGACCTCTATTGATAACCCTCCCATACAAAGTATCAAGAACAGCTTCGAGACTCTAGCTCAGGACAATCTTGAAACCCCTGCTCCCTCCAAGGAGCAACCCAAGTCAAAATCTCTCTCAGCTTCCACCAGCATAGAGATTCCCCTGAAATCAAAGCTATCCGTCTACCTCATCTCTCTTTCCCCCAGTGACATTCCCGCCTGGATCTCTCAAAGTATGGAGGTGGATAATGAAGATAATGCATTGAATGATGCAATAGGAAATACCAAAGAAAGAAATGAAACCAAGAATATGGAAGAGGAACTAGAAAGCATAGATCTAGGAGACTTGGATCTTCTAGGCCTAGAGCAAGCCTATAAAACAAAACGTTATGACAAAATACTAGAAAGACAGTTGGATAATCTGGAAATAATTCTCTCAAGAGCACAGAGATAGTGATCCCTTGGAATATAGCTTGGAAGCCAATGGGATGGAAAGATCCTCATTAAGGATAATAAGAAGAGAGGAAGGAAGACTGATCTCCAATGAACCATTAACATTGGGGAAATGCTAGTGGAATCCAGAAGATACTCCAAGCTCACAAAGTACTATACCACCCTCTCTAATGTCTCATCATGAAGCTCATCTCATGGAACATTAGAGGGCTTAATAGCCCTGGGAAGTACAGATTCATAAATTCCATGATTCAGCAAGAAAAACCAAGCATCTTCTTCATTCAAGAAACAAAGTGTAACTCAACAACTCTAGAAAAATCATGGCCAAATCTTGGCCAGGTTGTAATGCAATTGTAGTGGATGCATTAGGTGCATCAAGATGTCTTGCAATCATTTGGAATGCACAGATAATCACCCTCTCCAACATGCAAGCGAACAAGCACTTCATTCAAGCTTCGTTCCATCTAACAGGGGCCAATATCCATGGACACTTAACAAATGTTTACTTTCCTCAAGAGGATATTCAGAAGATGGAAGCCCTAAATACTGTTTCATTTCTCCACTCTGAAAGAACCCACCCTCTCTGTATCACGGGGGCGGGGGTGGACTTCAACATGATCACCAAATTGGAGGAAAAAAGGGGAGGCAGAAGCAGCCTAGACAAGGAAAGTTGTCATCTAATGGACTTCTTCCACCTTATTTTCCATCCTTATCAATGGAATTCCTTCCTCCCCCTTTTATCCTTCTAGAGGTATTCGTCAAGGAGATCCCTTATATCCATTTTTGTTTTTCATCATGGAAAAAGGTCTAGGTAGAAGTATCAAGGATGCTCTTCACTCACAGCAACTGTGAGGCCTTTCCTTTCCCAACTCCCCTCCCATCAACCATCAGCAATTTATGGATGACAACATGCTTTATGGGCATCCTTTAGTCCAAGAAGCTCGGAAGTTAAAATCTCTATTAAATACCTTCTCATCCGCCTTTGGAGCTTCCATAAACCAAGCCAAATCCCAAATTTTCTTCTTTCACACCCCTGCTATTACCCAAGCCTCCATTTCTCGAATCCTAGGTTACCAAAAAGCAATTCTTCCTTCCAACTACCTAAGCGCTCCCCTGACTAATGCTGCCCTAAAGCACTCTTTTTGGAATCCGCTCCTTGAAAAATTAGAAGCATGTCTCTCTTCTTGGACCCATAAAACCCTCAACATGCCTAGCCGCTTAGTCTTGATCAAATCAGTCCTTCAGTCTATGCCACTGTATCTCTTTTCAATCCTGGCAGTGCTAAAATGGGTTCTCAAAGAAATAAAAAAGCTCCAATGAACCTTCCTTTGGGTCAACTCAAGACAGAAATGTAAATGGGCTCCAGTTAAATGGAAAAAAGTATGTTTACCCAAGCACTTGGCCAGGACTAGGCTTCGACATCCTCACCACAACAATGTTGTGATGGGAGCACGCGTCTGGTGGAACTGGCTCACTGCACCATACACCCCTTGGGCCACTCTATGGACAAACAAATATGCCAATAACAAACCTGTTGAGGATCTTATCGGACTCACTGATATAGGCCCACGTGCATTAGTCTGGAATGCAGCAAAGCAACATAAAAATCTAATTCAGTAGCATAGCTTCTGGGAGGTCAGGAATGGCACTATTGTAAGATTCTGGGAAGATTCCTTGCAGCAACAACATAGACTGAAAGATTTGATTAATCCTCACCAAATTCCCAATTGGTAAGCTCACAGGCTCAATAAGATCAATCAATATTGGAATCCTACCTTAACGCATGGCTTTAGGCAATGGGTTAATCCGGAAAACATTATTAGGAATGGTCTGGAGGTCGACCAACAGATCGTAGGATCGGAACACTCCAATCACAACATAAGGTATTCAGAAAAGAAGGATGTCTTGAGATGGGGATATGAGGACAGGGGAATGTTCACAATGCATGAAGCCTACAACATAATTATAAAATATTCTATAGTCAAAGATCCACTTTGGACTACTATCTGGGCTCCTAACTTATGGTCGAAGGTTTCCACCTTTCTTTTGCTACTTTGTCAGAACAAAATCCTCACCTGGGATAATCTGTGGAAGAGACTCTTTCATGGACCATTCATCTGCCCCAATTATAATCAGGAAGAAGAAACTATCTTGCATCTCATGGAAACTTGCCCTCTGGCTCATAAGCTCTGGGAAAAAGTTAGTTTTTGATGCTAAAGGGAAAGCCGAATCAAGGAAAACATCCTCACCACTGTTCACAACTGGGTAAGTAATCCTTATGGGAGCAAGGTTCTTAACTCCTTATGGAAGCTTATCCCTGCCCTTCTCATGTGGACTATATGGAAGGAGAGGAACGAACACATCTTCAAGAATTAGTCAACGCCTATGGAAATCAGCTGGAACAATGTCTGTCAAAACCTCAAGGAAACTCTTCTACTCCAAACTTGGCATGACGACGACCTTCCCTCACTACCACAAGAAAAGACTATTTGGGACAACTGGAATCTACAATGGAATCAAGAATTGAAAATCTCTGCTAAAACGGTAGAAAAAAGCATAATATCAGATAAGTGGGTTCCTCCTCCTCGGAATATTTTCCAACTGAACTTCGACGGAGCCTCAAAAGGAAATCCGGGTAAAGCAAGGTTTGGAGGAATTTTCAGAGATCATAAGGAAGTCACCCTTCTAACCTTTCTAGGATCGAAGGGATGGGATTCCAATAACTCAGCAGAGCTTGAACGGCTATGGAAAGGGCTCGTTTTAGCTCACTCACATGGTTTTTTCCCTCTCATCATCGAAGGTGACTCTCAAATATTAATTAATATGGTGAACAAAATTATTCAAGGAACTCCCTCAAAGAAAATTGGCAACAGTTGGAGACTAGCGGAAAGACTAGAACTTGTTGAAGGTTGGCTCAAAACCCACAGAGTAGTAAATTTCAAACATACTCGTAGGGAAGGCAATAAGGTAGATGACCTTCTTGCCAACATAGGGGTGGAGAGTAACACTACTATGAATTCTAATGTGTTATCTGCTATCGCTACTGATGCATAGATGAAGGAATTCAATGAATTAGTTGAGAAAGAGGAAGACAAAGGAAGTAGGAGGCCACTCGGATGTGGGTGACACATTCAGGCATTAATGTTATCATTGAAGAATGGCGGTGAGGGGATGGGCCACTTGTCTGATGGCGCCCCTCCCCATATCACCCTAAAATGCCTTCATTACTATTTGTAGGTAGCATTCAATACAGGTCTGGTTCAGCAAAAAGATATTCATTGTTGGGTTATGGAGATACCTCATTTCAATGCGTCACCATCTCCCCTACTCTGCAGCATCTATCCGCCTCAGGCCTTTGAGCCCAGCCTTCGCACTGCAACTGGCCGTCGCTGCTGGATTGTTTGCTGTGTGGATTTTGATAATGGCTTTCATCATTTGCATTCAGCTCTCTCCTTTCTAATCTCTACCCAGATGATCCCTGTTTCACCTCTTATTCCCACTGATACTGCTCCCTCTGCCTTCGTCCCTCTGGTCTCTGCTCATTTTCAGTGCCCAGCCAGCGAATTCAATATGGTTAGGCATTGTATGCATAGTTTTAGGGGAGGAACTAGGGGAGCAAGCTCTCGTCCTCCGGTGGAGCACTCCACCTCCTCTCCTTCCCCTGAATTGCATCATCCTCAATCTTTTGGAGAGGGTAGACATCCTAATACCAGGCATGGGAGAGGTCGGGCTCGTTCTTCCGGTGTTGTTCTTGATGAATTTGCTGTCCATTCTGACAATTCTCCTCTGCCCCTTCAACCCCCTCCTCACTTTGCCCATTTTAGGTTCTGTAGCTCCCTGAACAGCCCCGTCATTACCACTTCTATCTCCATCTCCTTCTCTAAAGAAATCGCTCAATCAACCTATCAGGTTGACGTCTCCAACTTGCCACAGGAAGGTGCACTCAGATGCAACAATTGCAGGGATTCTGGTAAAAATTTGATGGTTGACAGTCTCTTCACCTCCCTTGGACCGAACTTGGGTGGAATTCTGCATGGTGAAGGGGGCAGCTCTGCTGCTACACACCCCTCCGGTGGGTCGTGTCATGATGATTCAGTTATGTTCTGGTGACAGGGGAGAGCCTCACGGTGGTGGTGGAGCGCTACTCTGTAGAGCCTCCACGGACGTAGAAGATGAGTGGGCTTGCACAATCATCAAGGAACCCATCCCGAATGACTACAGCTAAGATGACATGACCTCCAGGTAGCAGAAGCTGGCTGATAGCAATTCGGCAGAGGCTAACTGAGGTTAGAACTAGGCCGGCTATGCCTGCCTTTGTGTCTTTTATCTGGTTCTTTTTGGTTTTTGATAATCTTTGTGTGGATGTTAGAATCCTTTCTTGACCAAATGTGAGGGTATTATCTTACTGTCTTTTTGTGGGGTGTGGTCTCAAAACTACTACCATTTTTGAAGGATATGCTCTCGCTCGACTGGTTTCCCCAATATTGGGGCAGTCCAGATTTTGTTGATATTATGATAAACTTGATCGAGGCTTTGTCCTCTTTGTATATTTTCTGTACATATTAACAGACTACTTTTACTTAGAAAAAAAATAAATAAAATATTTCCATGTCTATGTTAAGTAATATAAATTTATAAAGTAAAGTAATTAACTTTATGGATCTTTCTACAATCGATTTAATAAAAATAATTTTAGCTAATGTCAACCAAAACAAAAAGCAAAAATTAAATAACCATATAAATAAATAATTATAAATGGTTAAGAGTCTCATTGAGCTTTGTTATACAATCTAGTATTAGGGAAATGTGTAAGTATGTCATGTAGTAAAAAAATAATAAAAATAATTTTCGATAATGTCAACAAATTTTTTTTAGATAAACATATAAACAAATAATTAAAAATGGTGGACAGGTTCATTAAGCCGAGAGGCTCATTCTACAATCCAGTATGAGGGACATGTGTAATTATGTCAAGTCCTAAAAAAATAATTAAATAACCATATAAATAAATAATTAAAAATGGTCGAGAGTGCTTCTATAATCTAGGAAGTTTAATTATTTCACGTGGTCAAAAAATAATAAAAACAATTTTCACTAATGTGAACAAAAGCAAAAAACAAAAATGAGATAACAAGTTAAATAAATAATTAAAAAAGGTGGAGAGCCTCATATGAGGGACCTCTCTAAGTATGTCACATCCTCAAAAAATAATAAAAGTAATTTTAGCTAATGTCAACCAAAAAATAAATAAAAAAATAACCATATAAAAAAATAATAAAAAATGGTCGAGAGGCTCATTCTACAATCCAGTATGAGGGACATGTGTAATACATGTGTAAGTGAGAGGCTCATTCTACAATCCAGTATGAGGGACATGTGTAATACATGTGTAAGTATGTCACATCCTCAAAAAATAAGAAAAATAAGTTTCGCTCACATCAACCAAAACAAAAAAAAAAAAACAAAAATTAGATATCCATATAAATAAAAAATTAAAAAGGGTGGAGAGGCTCATTCTACAATTGAGTATAAGGTACATGTGTAAGTATGTCACGTCCTCAAAAAATAATAAAAATATTTTTCACTAATTTCAACCAAAACAAAAGCAAAAAGAAATTAAATAACCATATTACTCAACAAACATTTTACAATAGAGTATTTAACTTTTATTCTACTTGGTTCTTTGATATTTCATTTTAAGTCTTCAAGTAATAAATAAAATATTTTCATGTCTATCTTAAATAATATAATTTTATATAATTTTATAGACAAAAAGTAATTAAAAGAAAGTTATATTTCTCTTACAAAGATGTCAATATAGAACATAAATAAATTGTTTGAATATCCATATCAACTAATATATTTGAGTATGAACTCACTCTCTCTATTATGTGTATACTAATGTTTACCTTAGTCGAATATTGCAACGCTCTAAAAGAAAAAGTAATTAAAGATAAAATAATGTATTTATTTGTTAATAAGAGCAAATAGTGTAACTCATTCATTTTTTAATATAACATGTTCATAATGATAAGGTATTCAAAAATACAATATAAAAAATGAAAAATTATCACTATAGATCTATCTTAATGATATATTTAACAAGCACTTAAGGATTAAATCTCTTGACGTGATTTTTTTTTTCAAGTTTCAAATTTGATCCCACTGTGGTTAAAACGGATCTTCCTACAATCCAATATGGGGGGCATGTGGAAGTATGTCACGTCCTCAAAAAATAATCAACTAAAATAAAGAAACAAAAATTGAATAACCATATAAATAAACAATTGAAAATCGAGAAGAGGCTCATTTTACAATCCAATATTGCACTTTTATTCTACTTGGCTCTTTGATATTTCAATTTCACTCTTCAAATAATAAATAAAATATTTTCATGTCTAACTTAAATAATGTAATTTTATATAAATTTTTAGAGATAAAATAATTAAAAAATAATATTTCTCTTATAAATATCTCAATATAGAACTTAAATAAATTATTTTAATATCCATATTAACTAATATATTCCAGTATGAACTCTCTCTCTATTACGTGTCTAGTAATGTTTACCATAGTAAAATATTTCATTGCTCAAAAAGGAAAAGTAATTAAAGAAAAAATAATGTAGGTATTTCTTAGTAAGAGGAAAATGTGTAACTCGTTCAATTTTTAATGTAAAATATTGATAATGATAAAATATTCAAAAATACAATGTAAACAACGAAAAACTACCACTATAGCTTTTGACATGTAAAAAAAAATTCAAGTTTGAAATTTGATCCCTCTTGGCTCTTGGTAGATATGGGGTTAAAATGGATCTATAATGGTTCTACAATATGGGGGGTATGTCTAAGTATGTCGAATCCTCAAAAAATAATAAAAATCATTTTAGTTAATGTCAACTAGATAACCATATAAATAAATAATTAAAAATGGTGGAGAGGCTCATTCCACAATGGAGTATAAGGGACATGTAAGTATGTCACGTCCTCGAAAAATAATCGACCAAAAAAAAACATATAAATAAAAAATTAAAAGTTGACAAAGGGTCATTTATAATAAAGTATTTCACATTTATTCCACTTGGTTATTTGATATTTCAATTTCACTCTTCAGGAAATAAATAAAATATTTCCATGTCTATCCTAAATAATAAAATTTTATATAACTTTTTAGAGATAAAGTAATTAAAAAAGATTTATATTTCTCTTACAAATATCTCAATACAGAACTTAAATAAATTGTTTCAATCTCCATATTAACTAATATGTTTGAGTATGAACACTCTCTCTATTATGTGTGTATTAATGTTTACCTTAGTAAAATATTTCGATGTTCCCAAAAAAAAGTAATTAAAGATAAAATAATGTGGTTATTTGTTAATAAGAGAAAAATGTGTACCTCATTCAATGTTTAATATAAAATATTGATAAGGATAAAATATTCGAAAATATAATATCAACAATAGATATAACTTAATCACATATTCATGAAGCACTAGAAGGGATTAAATCTCTTGAGGTGAAAATTTTCTTCGTGTTGGAATTTGATTCCTTTTAGGTCTTAGTAAATCTGTGATTAAAATTCATCTATAGTAGTGGTATATTAGTTACATGTATCTATATTGATGATATATTAGCTAAAAAATTTGTATATCGGAAAAAAAATATCATTTAAGTTCTTTCTTTTTTAAGTTCCTCTAATTTTCACGTATATTTAAGAAAGAACATTTAAGTATTGAACTGAGACTTCTATGATGCAAATCAAATTTTGTTTTTTTGAAGAATCTTCGGCGAAAATCACATAGAAAAACTTATGTCGACGCGTTTCTGGATGGTTCATCATCACGACAAGTTGAAAGAGCAGATCTCATTTAGACACATTATATAGAGAGGGCAGAGAATCCATGACTCAACGCCTAAAAAATAACATCTAGAAATGACATGATAAGGGCTAGTTTGACCAAGATAAAGGGAAATTAATAATAATATTATTATTATCAATAATATTTTTTTTTTTAAAAATTAATAATTTCAAATATGTTGAAAAAATTAAAATGAATTAAATTAAAAATGAAATTTTAATAGTTAATCATAAACGTCAAACATATTATAATTATTATTAATAATATTTTCTTCTAAAATTAAAATTAATAATAAGTAAATCAAACAATAAATAAATTCAAATATGTTGAAAAAATTAAAATGAATTAAATTAAAAAGTATATAAAATGAATTATTATTATTATTATTATTATATTATTTTTTTAACGTCAAACATAAAAATAAAAATAAAAATAAAATAAAAGAAAAATAAAACATATATATAAATATATATATATATATATATAAAAAAAATAAATAAAAAAAAAGAAAGAAAAAAAAAAGGAAAAATATTACAATAATAACAATTAATTTAAGGAACCAAAGGTATAATAGTTTTATATTAGAAAATTATATCCATTTTAAAATTAATTTATATGAATTAAAATAAAATTAATACGCAAAGAACTACACAAAAATTAATAAATAAGATAAAAAAAAACCATTAATAGTTTAAATTAATTAACTAATATGAAAATAACATTAGTGAAACAATTATAATTATAGTTATAGTTTTTTTTAATGGTTAAAATTGTATTTTTATAGTTTGGCTCGCAGATATAAACTCTTGGCTCGCAGATATCTTGGCTCGATATATATTAACTCGCAGAGATCTAGATATAAACTCGGCATGTGAATTGGAATTGGCTCGTAGATATAAACTCTTGGCTCGCAGATATCTTGGCTCGATATCTTGGCTCGGTATATATTAACTCGCAGCGATCCAGATATAAACTCGGCATGTGAATTGGAATTGGCTCGCAGATATAAACTCTTGGCTCGCAGATATCTTGGCTCGGTATATATTAACTCGCAGAGATCTAGATATAAACTCGGCATGTGAATTGGAATTGGCTCGCAGATATAAACTCTTGGCTCGCAGATATCTTGGCTCGATATCTTGGCTCGGTATATATTAACTCGCAGCGATCTAGATATAAACTCGGCATGTGAATTGGAATTGGCTCGCAGATATAAACTCTTGGCTCGCAGATATCTTGGCTCGATATCTTGGCTCGGTATATATTAACTCGCAGTGATCCAGATATAAACTCGGCATGTGAATTGGAATTGGCTCGCAGATATAAACTCTTGGCTCTGTATATATTAACTCGCAGAGATCTAGATATAAACTCGGCATGTGAATTGGAATTGGCTCGCAGATATAAAATCTTGGCTCGTAGATATCTTGGCTCGATATCTTGGCTCGGTATATATTAACTCGCAGCAATCCAGATATAAACTCGGCATGTGAATTGGAATTGGCTCGCAGATATAAACTCTTGGCTCGCAGATATCTTGGCTCGGTATATATTAACTCGCAGAGATCTAGATATAAACTCGGCATGTGAATTGGAATCGGCTCGCAAATATAAACTCTTGGCTCACAGATATCTTGGCTCAATATCTTGGCTCGGTATATCTTAACTCGCAGCAATTCAGATATAAACTCGGAATGTGAATTGGAATTGGCTCGCAGATATAAACTCTCGCTCGCAGATATAAACTCTTGGCTCGCAGATATCTTGGCTCGATATATATTAACTCGCAGAGATCCAGATATAAACTCGGCATGTGAATTGGAATTGGCTCGCAGATATAAACTCTCGCTCGCAGATATAAACTCTTGGCTCGCAGATATCTTGGCTTGGTATATATTAACTCACAGAGATCCAGATATAAACTCGGCATGTGAATTGGAATTGGCTCGCAGATATAAACTCTCGCTCGCAGATATAAACTCTTGGCTCGCAGATATCTTGACTCGATATCTTGGCTCGGTATATATTAACTCGCAGAGATCCAGATATAAACTCGGCATGTGAATTGGAATTGGCTCGCAGATATAAACTCTCGCTCACAGATCTCGCAATCCAAAGCTTGGAGATCTTGGCTCGCACATCAGGTTCGGATATCAGGTGCACACATTTCTTATCTTTTTCTTTTTTAATACATATTTGCTCATATAATTTCAAGTGTGAATACTTCACCACAGTTACCAAATATTACCAAGGGCAGACCTAGCACAGTTACTCTACAAGGCCTCTATGAGTATATAGAGTCTTTAGAGAAACGCAGAGAAGAAAGAGAAGCCAAGTTACAAAAAGAGTTAGAAGCAGTGCTGGAAAACAAATTTGCATCTCTTGAAAACACTATCGAGAAACAAATAGAAAATAAAATAGAACTACTGGAGAATAAAATGGAGGCAATGGAGACTAGATTGCATATTATAGAAAAACAAAACCAAGATACTAACCAACCATCCCAGCAAGGAGACCCTGATACCTTAGAGGGTCTTAAAATGAAAGACATGATTAAAGAATTAGAAGAAAAAGTTAATAGCCGCCTCACCCTAAATAATGTGGTAGATAAGTTAGATATTAAACCAATTAAAGACGAAATGAAAAAATTAATAGAATTAGACCACGAACGTAACAAAAGGACCTTAAACCTTATAATCTTCGGTTTAAACGAGGAAGAAGATGAGGATACTTTAGCCTTAGTCCAGACAGAATTACATAATAGATTACAAATTGAAACAGTGTGTCTCACAGAAGCAACAAGGTTGGGGAAATTAACCGAGAATAAAGGAAGATTAATCCGCATAAAGGTGAGCTCTATTGATCATAAGCACAACATACTTAGTAAAACCTCAAGTCTAAAAGCAACGGGAATATTCATAAATGAAGATCTCATTCCAGAAGATCAAGCAGAATTCAGAAAGGAGGTTCAAAAGGTAAAAGAAGCTAGAAAGGAAGGAAAATGGGCAATAATCAGAAACAGAAAAGCCTTTATTTGGGACAAAAACCAAAAAGATAGTAATCAATAGCAACTAAACATGCTTCGGATACTTTCTTGGAACTGTTGGGGCTTCCCATGGAACAAAGGCCCCAAGCTAAGCTAGATCTCAAATGATGTTGATATTATTTTTCTTGTTGAAACTTGGGAGCACGAAGAATCTAAGGTCCCTAACATAGATGGCTTTACGCTATGGTCTACATGGAACAAGCGATCCTCCCGTAGAGGCATTGGGGAATAGCTTGTTACATTAAGAAGGACATCTCCCCCTATGTTAGGCTTTATAAAAACGACCCTTACAACCAATTTAGTTGGATAGAGATTAGAGACATTAATAATAAAAAGTCCTACATAGCAATATGTTACTTCCCCCCCATTAACTCTAACTTCTATAAGAAGAAGAATCTAGATAAAACTAACCCCTACAATAGTTTAGAGAACGATATTTCTAGCCTAAGGAATGATGGCAATATCCTTTTAATAGGGGATTTCAATGCCCGAACTTCTAGCAACCAAGCTATTATTTTAAGCAATCATTCCAACCCTAATCCTTTTTGGTTAGACGAAGACCCTACCCTGGCTAGTAGGTACAAAAGGAGCTCTGAAGACCTCGGGGAAAATTTGTTTGGGTCAGAGCTTATCAAGCTCTGTAGTGCTCAGGATCTCATAATTTGCAACGGTCTAAAAAAGTGGCCCAATTCCAGCAAGATGACCTGCATCCATGGACTTGGTAGCAGCGTGGTAGACTAAGTTATCTCAGATCTTCCTTTATACAACAAAATGATAAACTTTAACATCTTAAACGACCATGAGCCTGACTCCGATCATAGGCCTTTACTTATAACCCTCAATTTTGTCATGCATAGAGTTC
>APFE030393104.1:0-14590 GCA_000404065.3 Pinus taeda | reverse complement strand
ATAGAATAGCCTCTATAGCATTAGCTTTCTTTCATCATAGTTAAAATCTTCTTCTAAGAACTCATAGAAGTTGGCTTGAGCTCATTAGGGATCTTGTGCGAGCTAACCAAATGACAGCTTGGAGTAAGAGCTAGTACTTGTGCATATAGCACCATCACTTCCAAGTTTGTTATGAACTACCGGGTTGATAAAGGTAAAGAAGGAAGCCCCCATATTTGCAGCATTATTGTTGCAATACTAGTGCTCACCATATTTTTGGCGTCGTTTGCGGGGAAGCATGAGAGTATTTTGTGATTACTACCTTTCTTCTATGTTCTATTGCAACATTCTTCTAAGTAGTTTATTTATGCAAAAGTAGAGTAGTTGTTTGATTTCAATTCTGCAATTTCAATTCTGTAAAAGTAGACTAGGCATTTCATGCTTTCATTTCAATTCTGCAATTTTTAAATAAATATCCGAAGCTTCCATGTTTAAAATCTTCGTAACGGAAGTCCTGTAAATGGTTGGGCCAGATGGAGCTGAGGAAGTTAGTTTGGGTTCCTTTCCCCTATTAGGATGGAATAAAATCAAGAAGTAAGACCTTCTCCCATGATGAGAGGAACCGTCTCCCATCCATCCAAGATATAAATACCTCTCTTTTTCCCAAGAAAAATATAGTTGGATTTTTGGAGTGAGTTTGAATAATCAACAAGTCATCTATATCTTGTAGCTTTCTAGTGTATGTTTGAGGGAGCATAGTATGTTTTTGGTTTGGTATGAGACTAGAGGGAAAGAGGCCTTAAAAAATTTGTTGTTGGGGTTATCCATGAAGTTCTAGAAAAAGTGTGGGAACCTGGATACGTCAGTGGAGACCAACAACGTCAAGGCATCAATTGTAATATCTTTATGGTTTATATAAATGCAACTATTGATTGATTTCCTACATGAAGTGTCATTTTACATCTTTATGGCTTTATGTTGCCTGACCTATTAAGTAGGTTGAATACAATATTGTATGCTATCATGTTTTTTGTTGTTTTTGTTTTCTTTTTTTAGGTATTTGAAGGAAGGAAAGGGAATATAGCTGGAGTGAGGAAGTATGATCATCGCCAACAGGAATAGCATTCTAGGAGGTAGGCCCTCTTAATTGATTCTAGCTTAAGGAGATTTTCCATAGATTGTTTGTTTGTGGCTACACCCACTCTCTCAGGCTAGAGGAATTGTTTGTGTCCACACTGAAAATTTACCTGCACCACAGTGGGAAAATTCATTATCTCATGATTGATAGATTCTTCCAAGTGTTTGACTACAACTCATTTATTCACACTTATTAGATTGTTCTGGGTACCTTGGCTCTCATCATCATTATCAGTGAGTAGTTTCACATTTTTTAATGGTATACATCAATGACCGATAATCAAATGATTTCTTACATGGTTGACTTTAGATCATCTATTCCCATTGTGTAGAAATGTACCATGGCGGCTGGTGAAGACCTAGAGTTTGCATCAACATTTCTTGGTTCACTTGTTAGTTTCTCATGTTTCTGCTAGTTGACACCATCCACCTTATATGTTGCAGTTCGTTACATCAACATCCTATATGTTGGCACCTAAGTTGTAGTGTAGTACCATTTATTTCACCATTTGATTTGGTACTTTTTGGATCAGTTTTATGACTTCAGTGATCAGGTTCATACTTCAACATCATTAATTGGTTCTTTATATGTGATATTCATACATGTACTTATTTGGATATGATGAGATGATCCATTATGTATTTTCAATTCCTTTATACTTGTATGCATATTGGATCCACTTTTGTACTTGACATGCGGACATGCTTTACTATCTCTGAGAATGGGTATGCCCACCTCAAATAATAGTTTCTTTCTTATCTCTTTCACTTGCTTGGCAAGTTCAATTTTGGTGAACTCTTTCCCGGTCCCAACATGATTCCTTCTATACACTTAATACATTTCAGCCATCATATACCCTTTCTAACCTCATAGATTAGGGGGCATCTGTTATAGCACCATTTACCACCCTTGGTAGATATGATGCTCTAATTATGGCCTAGGGAAACACTTCCTCTCTAGACTTCATCCAAAGTATAAAACATAATGTTTTATTTCCTATACGCTACTTTTCCCTATGTTAAAATTGTGTACACGTGGGTTAGGATATACCCAACCTACGTTATGTATTAAGTCACTTAAAAATAATAAATCTCCTTACATTCGGGTGGAGTTTATGGGTTTTACCAATTACTTACTTACTATAGCATGTGGCCCAACTATTTTCCAACGGAAAAAAACTAATTTGGAGAAATATAAATAAACATCCATGGGAAGGCCTAAAGGAGGAGGAGAGATGAGATATTGACATTATAGTTGACTGATCCCTGGTCAAGTCTAAAGAAATCCATGTGCGTCTTGCACTCCCCAAGCTTTAGGAAAATCTTGTTTCCTCTTTTGAGATATCCTTCATCCCTCTCGTGATATCCTTGCGTATGTTAACATAGGAATATTTTTGAAGGCGAGATAGGATGGATCCAGATGACGGTTCAAATTGGAGCTAGAGGTTATAGTTTTCCACCTTTCTTATAGCTTACATCAATAAAGAAATATTGTATTAATGTGGAATTATTCATTTTATTATATGATCTAACATATATCATGAGTATGTTTTATGTTATTGCTGTTATATATGCTTTGCTTGGACAATTTACATGTTTCAAAGGCATTGGAGGAAGCAAAGGGCTTGGACCCTATGAGATCTACCCAAACATTGGACCTCCGAGTAAGGTCACTTCTTCCCAGCTTAGTAGTATAAGCATTTAAATTGTTTCTCTATGCATCTCTTACTATTTTTTTCCCTATGCTCTGTTGGGGTTTTCACCCGAAGACCCTAGGGTGTTCCCACCCAGAACTAGTATTCTTATATAAGGTGGGTGACATCCAAGGATATCCACAAATATAATGTGCCAAAATGGAAGAAGGGAGTTGAAAAAATTGTATGTGTATTTGAGAAGGATATCCTTACATGTTTCATGGAACTACAAGTCCATTTACTTATACACCTAGTTGTTGACATTGAACTAGTGGGTGTTGTATCAACGAGGTAGATTTTTTTCCTTGAGAGGTATATGAAAACTCTAATAAGATAAGTAAAACAAAAGGCACATCCGAAGGGTTGCATGGTTGGAAGGTATGTATTGAATGAATAATTTTTCTTCCTATGTGAATTCCTTGATAAGGACCTCGAAGATGGGCCACACTTCTAGGATACATTTGGATATTATTGGTTGAGAAAAACCACAATCTAATGGTGTTCAAGTATAAATTAATAAGTAAGCTCATGAGAATTTTTCTTGCTTTTTATTGTGGTCATTAATTTACTCTGCAATTTATCTTTCTAATTAACAACATCCCCTTTCGAGATTTGGAATAAGCATGTTCACCTATATTACATGTAGACAAATGTGATTTACTAGATAATTTAATTTTATGTACCACATGGACTTTATGAAAAAATTGATTGATTTGTATGATAAGAAGAGAGAAGAAAAGTCACGAGCAAGGAGACAATTTAAAAGATCGAACCCAAGGAATAGCCCATTTCCTATTTATTTGCAAGGGGAATGGGCCAAATATTCCATACTAGAATGGGTTACTGAACAAATTCAAAATCAAATAGAAGATGCAAGTATAGTTCAAACATAACAGAAGATGAAATCAACATGTCTAGAGGATGTGAAAGAAAGGTATAGTTGGAATTTTATAGAATGTTGTTTCCTTACAATTTTGATACTATTAACTATTTTAATGTTCAACATTATATTTGTTTTAACAGAAATAAATTGTCTTCACATGCAAGGAAATATATAGCAATGTGGGCATATGGTCGACATTCTTGTGTAGAATGTGTAGATGTAAAGAGAAAATCCTTGAATTGTGGCATCATGGTTGAATTCAAGGAATCTAGTTGATCAAGCACAAAGGATAAGAATTGTATTGAAAGGAATCAACAATATGTTGGGAAAATACAAAAAATTAATATGTTGGACTATCTCTCTTTTAACTGTTTTAAGTGCATATGGTATGAAGCATTTGAGAGGACATGAAGGCAAGATACCCATTATGGATTGTTTTCTATAGATTCCTCAAACTTCCTACTAGCGGATAAGGATCGTTAGGTTTTTTCAATTCATTGTGAGAAGGTTTTTATTTAACTCAATTAATCGGAAGTGGTAGTGATCAAAACTCTATTAATACATTGCTTATTGAGAATATATACCTGTTTTTATTAATCAATAAAATTGTTATGACATACATCTAATATTTCTATGTGCTCATTCATGTGCAGGTATTGAATGAAGTTATTTTGGCCCTAAAATGGATATTTGTTAGACATTATGATTTAAGATTAAAGCATGCATTTGATGATGCATTAGTGGATACTGAGCAAAAAACTGACAGCCAACAAAATTAGAGAGAGGGATTAGAGAACATCAAAGAAATTGACATCCATGTTGATGTCGAAGATGGTTATGTTAAAATACAAGAAAACAACATTAATACAGAGTTACATGATGTTATAGAAGACGACAATATGGATGGTATAGAAAATAATGATCCAAATACATTTGGTAACAATATGGATGGTCTATAGTTAAATTTCAATGATGACGAAGATAACACAAGTCAAGAAGAGGATGATGATAATATTAACTACTTGAAAAATTGTATCAACATTGAAAATAATACATTGGATGACATTGTTACATAAAATGATGTTAATTACCAACACTTGTAAATTTTCATAATTATTTGTAATCTATCTTTAAAAAATGACGATTCTAATAGCCTAAATTTGAAATTATTCAGTGTTATTTGTATGAATACAAATTACCAATTGAAATATCATTAAAGTGTTCAGGATATATGGCATGAATTACTTACAGAAAAAATTAGGATTAACTGAATGCTTCTTCCTTTCATTTTGTATCAATATATGTTTGTGATGACATAAGAGTTAATAAAATATTAATTCCTATATTCCATAATGATTTTAATAAGCAACTTTGTTAAATTCATTATTTTCATATTGTTTGCATTCCAATGTTGGTCAAACTACTCTTACATTTAATTATTGATCTAGGTAGGCTTTAATTTTTACAAGACTATCACAGTAATTATATGCTAAGAAAAATGATGACTAGAATAAAATAATCTCAACTCCCATGCACATAAATTCTCAGAAATCAACAAATCTATTATGCCCTCTACATAGATTCAATGTGAGGAAATAATGTCTAATAAGCTACTTGGTCATTCAACCACTCTCACAAAACTCCTGAAAACAAACAAATATTCAATCTTCACACATAAAAGGAAGTCTAATCCAAACTGTAACAACAAAGCAAATAATTCATTGCCAGAGTAAACTGAGGGGCCAGTCCAGGACTTAAGTTTTCACACCATCCAAATCTTGCTACAATTAATTATATTAAACATAATTAATGATAATAATAGTATTCCCCCAGGTTCAAGTGACATAAGGGTGATCACCTTGGCAAACTGATAGTTGCATGCACATGTAAAGTGTCCTTCAGCTCATGGTAAGAACTTCACCTCATTTATCCACCCATCCCCTCTTCTTGGAATACATAGACCACCCTATCGATCGAGGTTGTTTATAAAGTAGTGAATTTTCCTCCTTGTTATTCTTGCTCTGGTTGCCTACACCGATGATCCTTGTTGCTCTCTTTGACCTCATCCCTATTCCCTACTTCGCCTACATCACACTCATAAGAGGTGATAGACGGAGAGTCCATCACCTAGGTCAGTGCAGAGGTCGTGGAAAACCCCCAAACACCCTAGATGACACCTCCATAGCCACTTTATTTGACCACAACATACATGATTGCATTCATAGAAAGGTGATGGCCATGCAAGAAGAGGATATATACCATAAGGATAAGTAATAAGCTAAAACAAAGGACACCAACTAAATTGTTTAGCTCTTTTTTCTCTTCAACCATTCGTCCTCCTCCCTGAAGCATTTGTACAAATACCTACATATCGACTACCCTCCCAATGTCCCTTCAACTATTGTGTCTCCCATGCACTCTCCTCTAGTTAGTTCTTCCAATACCCCTCTCACAAATCTCCTATGCCTCCCTCTATTCCCCTCACTCCCTTGTTGACAACTGAGGCTCCCCCCGTTCTCCCCCTTGGCCTAGCCCATACAGTTGTTTCCTTGTTGAAGAGCTTCTGGAGGTGACTAGTTTAGTGCAGGCTCATCGTAGTTCTCAAGCCCATTGAGTTTCGAGTTCAACATCAATTTTGCTTCAAAGTAGCACATGTTATTCGTCGACCACTTGATCAACATAAGGTTCTTTATCTCTCCTTATTTTTGTTTGATGGATCACAAAATAGTCTTGTTTTGGATTAGTGGTCATGAATGTGATAACGCCCCTCACGCACAACTCATAAGTGCCAAGCTTTTAACTGAGGCACCCCAAGTGTTATTGCAACTCACATTTTCTACCACCCCTTAGACTACTATCTAGACGTTGCGAGGCTCAACCCTCCTGTGTAATTTGTATGGCCAGTGATTTTCAAGGAAAAATTAGGAAGTTGTAAGCTCTGGTTCCCTCCATATGTAGAGAACCTTTGATTTTTCTCTCTGGTTTTCTTGTTATGAGAAAACTATGAACCTCATAGCTATAAATGCTATATATTTTGTTCAATTGATATAATGTTGAAGGTATGGTATGAAATGTTGACAGAAAAATAGGATTTCTTGAATTCTTCTTCCATTCATTTTGTATCAACATATGTTCATGAAGACAAGAAAGTTAATAAAATATTATTGACCATATCTCACAATAATTTGAATAAGAAACTTTGTTAAATTCATTAGTTTTATATTGTTTGCATTTTAATGCTGGTCGACCCACTCTTACATTTAATTGTTGATCCAGGTAGGCTCTAATTTTTACAAGATTGCCACATAAAGTCTATTCTAGGCATATGATGATTAGTGTAAAATAATCTCAACCCAAAGTCATTGCACACACACTGTCAATAATCAACAAAGTTTTTATACACTCCACACATATTTAATGTGAAGACTTATGATAGAATGAGCTACTTTTTCATTTAACCACTCTCACAACACTCCTAAAAACATCATCCCTTCAATCTGCACACACAAAAGGAAGTGTAATCCTAACTATAACAACAACAAAAAATAATTCACTTCCACGCTAAATTGAGGGACCAGTCTAGGGCTTAAGTTGTCACACAATCCAAATATTAATTCAATTATTTAAATTAAAAACGCAATTAACTATAACAACAATAGTAACAACAATCACATAGATGAAATTTTTTTATGAAATATGTCATTCAACTACTCCCATATCACTCCTAAAAACCACCACTCAATCAATTTTCACACATAAAGGAAGTGCAATCCAAATTGTAACAACAAAGAAAATAATTCATTGCCACCCTAAACTAAGGGAATAATCCATGACTTAAGTTGTCACACCATCCAAATCTTATTTCAATTAATTAAATTACACAATAATTAACTTGAACAACAAAAATCACATAACTAAGAGAAAGGTATGCAATCTTTCATTCAACCACTCTCACAACACTCCTGAAAACCATCACTCATTCAATTTGCACACATAAAAGGAAGTACAATCCAAAATGTAACGACAAAGAAAATAATTCACTACCACACTAAACTAAGATACTAGTCCAGGACTTAAGCTATCACACCATCCAAATTTTACTCAAATTAATTAAATTACACACATAATTAGTTGTAACAATAGTAGCAACAACAATCACATAATTGAGAAATATGTATGATATATGTCACACAAATTCTCTCAAAATAACCTTGAAAACTAGTGTAGGGATTTGTTTGGAAAAATTTACTCTGAACCTAGGTGAGGACCCATTAAGACAACACCTCTAGTGCATCAATCGGTTTGAATTGACATTAGGAAGACCTTTCATTGAGTTTCATTTGATTTTTTTTTGTCATAAACTTGCTTTTCCTTGATCAGCACACCCCCTAGTCTGCTAATAGAGCATTGCAGATAACTTTGTCTTTCTTTGTACCTACATTGAAGAGAAATGGTAGCCCATTTGTACCTCTGTTGACCATTACTCCATGCAAAACATTTCCTTTTCAGTCTTTTCTCTCTGATCAAGTTGGTTCCAGTTGATCCTCCTTATGTTCCTGAGTGTGTTTATCTCTCTCAGAAGCCTACATATTGTGTGATTTTGGTTTTTAGTGCATTTTATAAGAATATGTTTACATTTTTATTTGTTCTTGTGATTAGGTCATTAGAAAATTGATTTCTTGATCATTGGGTTCCTATAAATAATTGGTGTTTTAGTCATCATTTTCACTAGTTTCGTTTACCAGTGATTAGATGAATATCTTAGTTTTCATCAGAAAATTAATTGAAATTGAAAAGAAAAATCTTATGCATCATTAATTGCATGTAGGGATTTTATTTTTATTGGAATAGTGAAGTTGAGGAAATTTATTATGTCATGACGTGTTTGTTGCAATGTTGTTCGATTTCTTATTACCCTACTTAGTTAGGCATTTCATTATTAAAAAGAAAATGAAAAGAGTTATTTTTGTCATCTTAGTTATATGATAGGTGTGTTCAAGTGACGATAAGTTTTGAGCCTTGAAAATTGAAACATAGTTCAAGACAAAATCTAAAATTCACTCAGTTAACCTAAGGATCATTTGAAACTTAACAACTCACATAGAGGTCTAGGCTAGAGATATGTTATGATGTCTTTAAATGTAGGATTTGTTGTTCTTTTCTAGTGTTTCATTTCAGGGGTGCTATCTCGTTCCACGTACATAAGTTCATATACCATTCTCCACATACCTATGGGTATATTGTATGGAACACAATGCATGAAAACTATATGGGAATGCTCTAATCATATGGTTATGCATTAGACAACACTAATGCAAAGTTCACTTCCATGTATCTTTGAGTATATTTTGGAAGTCCATCATACGTTGTTATCCTCACCATAGGTAACCACATCTGCTACCTTATATATTATGATACAACAAACACAACATTCAAGGAGATTTTCTTCGTCTTTGTAAATGCTTGGTTCTCCAAGGTGGTATATTGCAGTTCACAATTACTTTGTAGACCCTTATTCCTAGTCACCCCTTTGTTTGATTTTGTGTCTTTAATTTCTAAAATCAATTAATTTATTTCCAGAACAACAACCTCCCCATGGAAAAAATCATTTCTACATATCAGGTTGAGAATAATGGTGATAATTCTCGAGTCTAGAAATTAAGGAAACCCCTCTAATGGGGATCCTCAAAATTTTACTTCATTTTTGAAATATTGATGATCCTTAAATGGCAATGTTGTCCCTTCCTAGATTTACCATTGGTTTTCTAGTTTGGTTTTTTATGACCACTATGGTTCTGAAAGTCCAAACTAATCCTCAACCAATTTCTCCTCCACCTATAACATTTCAACCTCAAATCCATCCTAAAGTTGTAGCTTTTCCTTCTTCACTTGTTGTTTCTTCATCCCTCTCTTCCTACTCACCTGGTGAAATTCTTGATTCTAGTAACTATAAGGCTAAGAAAAAGACGAAAATAATGAAGAAGAAGCAAAATAAGCAGGGGGGAACTAAGGAGCCATTACTGCAAAGTATGGAAAAATCTTACAATTAGCCCTACAAAGTTAAATTCCCTTGCAGTTTATGTGAGGGTGATTACCTTCTTAGAGATTGTCCTATTATTCAAAAGGTATTAGAAGTGTGGTCCATCGATGTAACACCCTCGTCCCACATTTACCCAAGATAATTGGTCCACTACTGTAACCATGTGATGAGAGGCTACTTTGATGTGATTCAACTCCCTAATTATATTTAAGGAAGTGGAAGTGACAAACATAAGCAAACTAGCCTCCCATACATGCTACAAAACCTTCAAGAGCCACCCAACCCTTCCAGGTAACCAACCCCTGAGACAACTTGACATTTTACTGTCCTAGACCCTTAGTTCCTCCCATGACAAGACATGCCAGAAAATGAGACTTTCTAGTAACTCCCACAATAATGCATTCATGCAACCGAGGATGTTTTCAACTAGGTTTGAGCTAGCAACCCTAAATTTTGTGGCATTGTTTCAAGGCCAAGACTTAGGCCAATACCCAAAACTTCACAAAAACTTAAGAAAATATTAAGAACATTGAGACAAAGTTACTAATGAAAATATTTTATTCAATGACTTGATTGTACCCCTACTAGCCATGAAAGGCATTTGGTAAAACATGTCACAAATATGCATTCTAGAAGTCATGAAAATATATTTGAGCATAGGGGTCTCATACTTATCTGATATTTGTAAAGAAGAATTGTTATTTTATCCTAAGAGATGCGTTATCATCTATTAGGTCATATATTCATTGTACATTCATTTCTAAATCAAAACATGATGATATACATAAATTAATTTTGTCACAAAGCATACTCATAACAAAAAAAAAATAACATGGATATAAGAGCCTTAAAATCCACATATAAGCTAGTACATTTAAACATGAAATGCCAAAGAGAAGAAGCTATTATTATGAATGCAAGATCCAACAAATGATTGGACTTCCATGAACCACCTAACCGTAGATAGGTTGAAAAGAATATTTATTTCATCCAATCACCCACGTGCCATATTCCAAGCATGAATGTGGGACTCAAAACCAAATGCAAGCCATATTTCATTAACCTTTACTTCAATTCCCACCACATCACTAGGCCCTAAACAAGCATGGATTCCATTGGATTTCTCCACCAACACTATGAAGAATTTTACTATCTCCTAGTCTCTAGGCTTTACCATATATCTCACCATACAATGGTCGAGGATTCTTAGGCCTAGTCAAGATTCCACCCTCCAAGATTTACCATATATCCTGCCATTTACTAGCCAACGATTCCTAGGACTAACCGAGGGCACATGCCTCTAAGACTTACTGTACATTCCACCATACAATCGTATATTATTTCTACGCCCACCGAGACACACAAAAATCCTACTTTACCACAATACCTCTTCGGTATTTGTTTGAGAGACCACCTCACCCAGTTTCGAAACCATCCAAAAATCCAGGTCAACCAAATACAAGAGAACCCATCACACCATGGCTATCTAGAAATGGAAAGGTAAGGCTGAAGAACACTATCACACCTCGAGAAACCTATGCCAATGACAACAAGAGAACCAAATACAGAAAATCATTTACCATGCATGCCCAAAACTATCAAGGAAACCACGCATGCAAATTGATTCCTACAAAAAATAATGTTATAGTTGCTAGATCCTACTCTTCCTTTCTCTGATACCAACTGTGAGAGAAAACAAAGGATATTACAGTGGATCTTTTGTAGGTTGTGTCTCTTTATTTTGCTGGATTATAGAAAGGAAGGACTGGTTGTTCAGGGTGGACGTAGCCCAAACTGGGTAAACCACCTATATCTGTGTCTCTCTGGTTTTATGCATTTTCTGTGTTTATATTTATGAAATATTCTATGTGTTCCATTGCTCTGTAATATATAATTTTCTAACAACTGGTATTAGAGCTGAAGGTCTATTTGGCCAATAAACTCACAAGAAAGAAGGGTTCCTCATTCGAGTGGGAGCAATGGAAGAAGATGGTAAACTTAAGGTCGAGAAATTTAAGGGCCAAAACTTCTCACTGTGGAATATGCAGATGGAAGATTACCTGTATCAGAAAAAATTGTACCTACCATTTGGCGGAAAAACAAAGATACCGACGAGTATGACAGATGAAGAATGGAACCTTCTCGATATAAAGGCACTCGAAATAGTACGGTTCTTCCTCGCAGCATCAGTCACCCTCAACATTTCGAAGGAAACAATGACAGAGGGTTTGGTTTAAGTCATTGGTGAAACTCTATAAAAAACACTCAGCCTTAAACAAGGTATTTCTTATGAAACGGTTATTTAATATGAAGATCTCAGAAGGTGGATCTATTTCAGACCATTTAAATGATTTTAATACTGTTACAAGTCACTTAAGTTCTATAGCGATAAACTTTGATGATGAAGTTAGAGCTCTGTTATTCTTCTGCTCATTGCTAGAAAGTTGGAATGGTTTAGTAATGGCAATTAGTAACTGTGTTTTTGGATCTAGTACTTTAACTTTTGATGATGTTTTTGGTGCTATCCTTAGTGAGGAAATGCGACGGAAAAGATATGGTGAGACATCGGGTAATGCTTTAAGTGTAGAGTCTAGGGGAAGAAAAATGAAAAGAGGAAAGAGCTCAGGATATCACAGTTAATAAAGGAAAGGTAGATCCAAGTCCAGATCGGGGATAGTGTGTTGGAAATGCTGGAAAGAAAGGACACCTAAAGAACGACTGTAGATCTCAGAAGGGAAAAGAAGGAGATGCACAACAAGAAAACAATCATGAAGTGAATGTGACAGGTGAGGTGTTACAAGATGCTTTGATTATTTCTTTCAAAAATATTACTGATTCTTGGGTGGTAGATTCAAAGGCCTCATTCCATCCCACACCTGACAAGAAATATTTTGACGACTATGTTCAAGGAGATTTTGGACAAGTCCATTTGGGTGATGATAAACCCTGTAAAATTGTCGAAATGGGTAAGGTTCTTATAAAACGACGAAATGGAAACCAATGGCTACTAAAGAAGGTAAGGCATGTTTCAGATTTGAAGAAAAAATTGATTTCAACAGGGCAGTTAGGCGGTGAAGGTTGTGTGACAACTTTCAGAGATAAAGTTTGGAAGGTCACCAAAGGAGCCCTGGTAATAGCAAAAGGCGAAAAGGTTGGTACATTGTATTTCTGGAATGGTATTTCTAACTCTGTTAATGCTTTAACTTCCAAAGGAGAAGATGCAACATTATGGCATCATAGGTTCGGACGCATGAGTGAAAAGGGCATGAAGATTCTTAACTCAAGGAATTTGTTGCCAGGTTTGAGGAATGTTGATTTTGACTTATGTGAGAATTGAATTTATGGAAAACAGAAGAGAGTCAGATTTCTCAGAGTTGGGAAAGAAAAGAAGAGTGAAAATTAGAGCTTGTGCATATAGATGTATGGGGACCTACTCAGGTATCATCTCTTGGTGGCTCTCATTATTATGTTACTTTTATTGATGATGCAACTAGAAAAACTTGGATTTATTGTTTTAAGAATAAATCTGATGTATTTGATACTTTCAAGAAATGGAAAGCTTTGGTTGAGATTGATACGGGAAAGAAATTGAAGTGTCCCAGATCAGACAATGGAGGTGAATATTGCAGAAAAGAGTTTGATACGTATTGTTCAGAGCATGGAATTTACAAAGAGAAGATAGTTCCAAGAACACCACAAGAAAATGGTGTGTCAAAAAGGATGAATAGAACAATCATGGAGCGTGCAAGGTGCATGAGATTGCATGCAGGATTACCTTTACAATTTTGGGCAGATGCTATGGATACTACTATTTATCTAATAAATAGAGGGCCTTCAAGTTCCTTGGATGGTGGTGTTTCAGAGTAAGCATCGATAGGTAAAAAGGTAAACTACTCTTTTTTAAATCCTTTTGATTGTAAGGCCTTTGTCCATATTAATAAAGAAAATAGAACAAAGCTTGAGACAAAATCAAAGAAATGTACCTTTATTGGATATGGTGTTAATGATTTTTGTTATCGCTTATATGATTATGAAAATCACAAAATAATTAGGAGCAGAGATGTAATCTTCATTGAAAATGTCTTTTATAAGAATCAGTTGCAGGAAAGGAAACAGGAAAAAGAAAACAAGGAATACACAGTTCTTGATGAGATCACTCAAAAAGTAAAGGTGGGTGAAAATAATAATAAACAATAGCCACAACAACAACTACCTCCACAACAGCAACAGGCACCCCAAACCCCTGAAAGTGGTGTTAGAAGATCTACCAAGATAAGTATACCCCCTGAACGATACTCTCCTTCATTATATTATTTATTGTTGATTTATTCTGGTGAACTCGAATGTTATGAAGAAACAATGCAGGCTGAAAGCAGGAAGAAGTGGAAGCTAGCCATGGAAGAAGAGATGGACTCCTTAATGCATAACCAAGCTTGAGACTTAGCCAGCTTTCCTGCAGGTAAAACTACATTGCGGAATAAATGGCTTTACAAGCTGAAGGAAGAAGATGGAGGAAAAAAAAGAACTATTTTAAATCTAGTAGCAGTTGAAGATTTGCATCTTAAGCAGTTAGATGTAAAGACAACCTTTCTGCATGGGGATTTGGAGGAAGAGATATATATGCAGCAGCCACAAGGATATGAGGTGAAAGGGAAGGAGAAACTAGTGTACAGGTTGAAGAAGAGTTTGTATGGCTTAAAACAGGCTCCAAGGCAGTGGTATCTAAAATTTGACAAGTTTATGTATGAACAAGGTTATAGTAGATGTCACTCGCATCATTGTGTTTATCTAAAAAAACAAAATGATGGAAGTTATATTATATTGTTATTGTATGTAAATGACATGCTTGTTGCAGGG